>VDFB02383878.1:0-34427 GCA_007258455.2 Sequoia sempervirens | reverse complement strand
AACACCAAATGAAGTGTTAAGTTGTATTGTTCAATTTTAAAGCCAAAGTAAGATGATGTGAAGGTTCAATTTTAACCAATTTGAGTGTTCATTTTAAAACCCAATTGAAAACTACTATGGTCCTAAAGCATAAAATTAAAAGCATGATGAATGGGTTATAATTGCCCCAAAAAGTGTCAAAATACTTGTTACAATTATAAGATTTAAAGATAAGAATGCTTCTTCACCTCAACTTTTATCGTCCATCCTACAAAACCCAGTTAGCCTAAAAACAAGAACAACGTCAAAGGCATGTCAGTGATCAGATGAAGTAAAAAAGTTAAAGCACGTGCTAAAAATCACACTAATTTTTCCTACCAAACAAAGATCATCATAATTCATGATAGTGTTGTCATAAATCAAATGAGAGTCACTCTAGTGAAAATTAGTGTTAGAACGCAAATGTATAGTGATGACGATAGCATCCCCATTTGGGAGTGTCGTCATTTGCAAATTCTCAATACCTATAAAAAGTATTAGCATTTTCATTTATTTTAATCAGTGTCAATGTATTAATTAGGTGTCATTATATCAGATGATAATAGCATCAATATATGGTGACACCTTACAAAAGTATTGCTAAAATACTCTAGAGTGTCATTGTATCTGCAAAAATTAGAAAATGGACTTTGAGAGAAAATTCGTTAAATGTGATCAGTTATGACCTCCTTCTAGCACCAAAATGTGATTGGAGGATTAGTATGGGCTGATTACACTTGATCCATGAGGATACGAAGTATAATAATGCCACTAAACACCAATCTAATAGAGATCATTTAATTTATGAAAAGATAAAGAAGCCATTAAAACTACCATATTAAATCATGAAAGCTTGATAAAACCTCTAATCTAAGACATTGAAACTTATCCTATTGGGGGAGTGGTATTGCCTTGATGTGGAATGGCAACCCTTTTCCCAATCTTAGGGATAATAAACTTGTTTCAATCAGTTTTATTGAAGAAAACTAATGGAACCATTGTGAGATGTGTGTTAAAAAATTATTTAAAGCTGACTGATCTTGATGCAAGCTATTTTAACATGATTTTATGATAAGTTGATTAAGATGTATGAGTGAAAAGCTAATCTAAATGGATTTTAAACTAAAAGTATTGAAACCTTAATTAATAAACAAGCTACATGTATGCATCTATGTTACCATGGAATCCATTAATGGGAGCTAAGCTAATTAATGCAAGTATTTAAGCTAAAATGGTATTAAGAAAATGTTAAAAATGAGTCTGAGTGTGAGTGATTTCAATAGCATGAGTTTTCTCTAAAAAAGATGGATCCATTTGTCTCCAAATAGTTACCTATTTAGAGGAAAGCAAATGAGAAACGGAGGGTTGAGATCAAAAAGGTTAATCAATGGTCAAGGATGGAAGAAGTTGGAGGCATGGATCATGGATTCTCATCAATGGATGAGAATCAATGATGATATCTAATCAAGGTTTCTCCTTTGTCCAAACAAACACACTTTCAACTTGCACAAGAGGTCACAAGTTAACTTGCTCAAGAAGTCAATTAAGTTTTTTAGAAAAGGAATATTATCCCTTTTCAAATGAGTGAGGAAAGAGAATAGTCTTTGGAATATTCTCATGGGTGAGGGAAATAGACATTTAGAAAAATTTTAAAAAGTTTAATTGTGCAAAAGGTGAAGGAATATTCCTTTTGGAGGAATTTGCAAAGGATGAATATTCCCTTGGAATATTCCTTTGCAAGTGGGGGGAATTAGATTTATTATTAATTGATAATTTTAAAAAGATTTAATTATACAATTAGGGGAATTAGATTATTTTCACTAAATAAAGTGATTTAATGAAAGGGGGAAAATGAAATGACATTTGATTAAATAACTTAGGGTTATTTTAATTAAATAAGAAGTTTTAGGGATTAAATTAAATAACTTGATGTATTTAATTTAATTGGATGAAATGTTAGCATGAAAGGGGGTCAATTAACTAGATTAGATTAATTAGGTTAATAGATGCAAATGACATAATTAATTAATTAATTAGCTGGGTTAATTTAATTAATTAAGAGAAAAGAGGATGGATTTTAGGAGGAAATTATGTTAGTATACTTGATTCGAGTGTGAGATATCATTCAGGACATTTTTCAATGTCTACACAACCCACTAGAGACACCAATATCCAAAACAACTTGCAATGCACCAACCTAAGAGATGTTGGGAATAAGATGACATTTAATTGCAATCCTAAAAATATTCCATGCATCTCCTAAGTCCTTGGAAAGTGTTCCCCAACACTAGGATTAGAAAGAGATTAAATTTGAATGAAATGAACATGTAAATTGACATTTGTAATTATTCTTAAATGATAGGAACATGTGGGGATGCCCAAGAACAACTCTTACAAAATAAGAGCACTTGGGGTGCCAACATGGAAGGTGGAACCCACCTTGCTTAACTTTTTGGAGGATAGATAACACTTCAATAATGCATGTAAAGATCCTACAAATTAGAGATTGATATTTACATGAGTGAAGTTAAGTTCAGTTCAATTCAATTATGGTTTAGTTATCTTCAGTTGCATGTAGTTAATTTGAGTTGAAAGCTAGTTGACTTTAGTTGACTTCAGTTGCATGACTAATGACTTCAGTTGCGTGACAAATAATAGGTGGATACTTTCAGTTACGTGGGGATGATAAATCATGCATAATGTTTGATGAATTGGTGGAGAGATATGTTTCAATTAACAAAGATTGACTTGGACCCAGCTTGGGTGCCCAAGTTGGCATCTTTCAATTAACACCTTTTGCATGAGAGGATATTTACAAGGTTGTCAAGTGGGCCCATTCTTGGGCACCAACTTTGAGGTGATGCTTGCAAGATATCTTCTTGACCAGCGTTCAGTTAAGTGTTTAGTTTGGGGCAACTAAATTGAGGAATACTTTGGTTTGAAATCATATTACATTGTGGAACTCTACTTGCCCAATCTAGGCATAGGTTTTTGTGAGGATCTTGATGCTCTTGTTTTGTAAAACTCTTTGGAGTTTACAATGCTCATATTTATCTATTAATTTTAGCAAGTACATCAAATTTTGGAGCAGGTTAGTAGGTTGAGCTTGTGCATGTGTGAGGGTTTGAAGCATGGCATGGTATGTATGGATTCATGCTTGATCACATGGAATGCATGGATAGCTTGTGGTTTAGAAGTGTATGAGAGTTTTTTGCAGGTTGTGAAGAAGAATTGTTGAAGGAAAAAGAAGCATCTCAATCAAGGATTGATACAGTGTTATTGTAATCTTGTTCTAAGGTTAAATAATAAAAGAACTATTGATTCTGGTGGTGGATTTTTTTTCCCGGAAGGGTTTCTCCATGTATATGTTGTGTCACTTCTATCTTCTTGTCTCATTCTTCTACAATTGATAAAATGAATCTAAACAGATAATCATCCACAAAGGATTTGTAACAAAGAACACTTAATTAGATCTACAATCATATAGGTTTACAAGTTTTAATCTACAATAATTACCTTCATTTTCAACAAGAGAGACACTAATCCCACAAACTAAGCATCAACTCAAATAATAGGAGGCACCAACCTCACATGAACTATGGCACCAACCATAAAATATAATAAAGATGATTATAGTGACACTTATAGAAAAATATCTATCATAAAGATTATAGAGTGAATTTGCAATCTTGATTTTTCAATTTGATAGCCTCACATTCATACTCTACTTTGCTTCACACAAAAATCCTTTGCCCTAAAAGATTAAACATGAACTATTCAAACAAATCACAAAATCATGTACAAACATAGTTATGTAATGTTACTCACACTCTCTATTGCAAGTATGTGTAACTTGTGTTGTCATTGATGTCAACAAATCTATGTTTTTGTTGCATTAATTTCAAACTTGGTGATGTTTTGGTTAGTTTCATTATGTTGTCATTAGTAAGTATTGCTAGTGTCAACCTCTAGTGTTGCTTTTATAAGCATGTGTATGGTTGAGTTGCTATGTTGTATTTGGTTTAGTTGTGATGAGGAGGTATTCTAGATGATGAGAATGTGTATGTGATGCTTGGTTTACAAGTGATTTTGAGAAAAATTAAAGAAAAGAGAAAACAATGTGTTGGAGAGGTGTTATGTGTGTTAGAGTAGTATATTCTAGTTTTTCTCCGCACTTCTTCATGGTTGAAGATTTGTTTGTGTGGTTCAGATATTTTTATCAAAGGTGTTCAAAGGTGTTATATCTAGAGTTCTCTGTTATGGATCATTGTGAAGAAAAAGTTGTGTTCACTAGTGTATGAACTTTGTATTGTAGTGATGTCTGGGAGAAATGGTTTTGCTCTACATTTCTCCATAGTTTGGTTTCTGGTGTTGTGGTTCTGAAAGTGTGCTTGTACTCCTTATATCTTGATTTTGAGTTGTTCAAATTTTGGTGCTCCACAAGGTTGGATTTGTGTGTTACAATATGAGGAAAGTTAAGTAGTTGTATAGAATGAGTGTGTTCTTTAAGTGAAAGTTATTGTAAAGGAATTTTTTGAACTTCAGGGTGTTTATGGAATACTCCAAAGTGTGCTAAATTTTTGTGTGTGGTTCATGAGTCATTTTTGTATCAAAAGGAAGCAAGTACTTAATTGTTTAATAGTGTTTACACTAATTGCGGATATGCTTTGGTGTTTGTGGAAGTGTGGCATGGTGTATATGTATGATTTGGGTCCAATTTAAGGTTTGGTGTGGTCCTCTTTCATCCCTTTCCATCATAGGAATGCTTAGTGCTACCCTAATTCTATTTTGCACAGTTGAGGTGCATATCCAACCTTGGAGAATGTTTTCAAGGTTGAAGAAGGTATAAATAAGTGTTGTGTTGATGGAGGATTATGTGGTGAGGTGTCTAATGCGAGATGTAATTTGAAGTACAATGTGATATTTAATGTGTTAGGCTATTAGAAGCAGTGATAAAAAGGTGTCTACATTCTTTAGAGAGGCTACCAATGTACTACTAATGTTGTGGTAGATCTTTTATTGCTTTGAGATAGATTTATCACTATAACAATCTTCTTTCTATTTTGGAAATGAGTCTTTGGAAGTGAGCCCTCTGACAATGAGCTTTTTGTATTCAAGAATTACTTTATATTGTGAGCTAATCCTCACCGTGGTTTTTCCCTTCTTGGTTTTTCAACATAAATTTAGTGTTCGCATGTGTTTGATATGTTTGTATCAATGTTTCTTGTGTTTACATTCTACTAATGCTTGATAAGGATTTAAGGACTAATGCATATTTGAATGTTAAAGAGGGTTTTAATATTTTAAGGTACAATTGATTCACCCCCCCCTCTTATTTTTCTTGTGCATTCAACAATTGGTATCAAAGCAAGGTTCCTTGGAAGAAATATTAACCACTTGAGGTAGATCTAAGATGGTGCACAAGGATGATCCTTTGTTTGGTGGATATTATTATGCATCCTAGAAGACCGGGATGGAAGGTTTTCTTGTTTCATTGGGGTTTGGATTTTGGAAGTATGTTGAATCTAAATACATTGTGCCTACAAATGGTCTAAGCACTAATGATAAGATTAAGGCCTATGGGAACAATGAGAAAGAAAGGTATGCTCTTTTGTGTGGTCTTTCTAATATTTAACTTGTGGAAGTTATGAATTTTAAAACTACTAATGAGATCTAGAAAAACTTGGAAAGTATTTATGAAGGAGATGAGAAATCAAACAAGCTAAGATGTAGAACCTAAAGATCAAGTTTGAAAACCTGTGGATGTTAGAGGTTGAATATATTACTAGCTACATGTAGAAAATGGATGAAGTTTTCAATTCCATTAGATGTCTTGGTGGAACTCTTAAAGATGATAAGGTGCTAAAGAAGGTACTGAGAACTCTACCTAAATCCTAGACAGTAATAAGGTTTTTGCTATTGAAGAATTTCAAAATCTGAATAATTATTCTAGAGATGAATTGCTTGGTACTTTAATTACTTTTGAATTAATAGATTTTGGTTCAAGTGATTCAAAAAAAGAGACTAATTTGAAAGTTGTAAAAGAAGAGAAGTATGAGGAATCTAATTTAGATGAATTTGATTAGTTGGAAGTAAACTTTGTGAGGAAATTGCAAAAGGGTACTAGAAAATACAGAGGTAAGTTACCTTCCAAATGTTTTAACTATGGAAATATTGGTCATTATGCTTCAAGATGCCTTATCAAAGCTTCAAGAGATAGACATAAGGAGAATAAAGGTAAATCATTTAAGAAAATTTATTATGTTAGAGAAGATTCTAGTATATCTTATGATGAATTTGATTACCCTGATGATGGAGATGATGAATTCTTGTTCATGGTTCTAAATGTTGGAATTAATTATGCTAACTTTGAGAGATGTATGAAGGAAAGTACTCCAAGAACAAGTGTAATGGTGGCTGCTCTTAATTCTAGGGAAGAGAAGAAAAATTAGATCATTAATAGTGGATTCTCAAATCACATGACATGTGATTAGAGTAAGTTTGTTAAGTAGTGAAAATTTCAAAGGTGGTTTAGTTAAGTTTGGTGATGATACATCAGCTAAGATATGCAGAAAAGGTTCAATTAGTTTTGATGGAAAGAATAATATAGACAATGTTTTTTATGTTAAGGGTTTGTAGCATAAACTTTTGAGTGTAGGAAAAATGTGTAGCAAAGGATATAATCTTGTCTTTTAGGACAATGGTTGTGAAATCAAAAAGGATTCGGTACTATGATTTTTATGGGAAGAAGGACAAATGGAAATGTTTATCAACTTAAAGGTGATAATGGTATGTCTTTTATAAATCAAATTAATGAAATTTGGCTATGGCATAGAAGAATGTGTCACATCAATTTTTATAACCTAGTAAGGATAAGTTTAACTCAAGCTATAAGAGATATACCAAGGATTGCAAAGCCTATCAATGATTTTTTCAAGGAATGTTAGATTGGAAAGCAAGCTAGAAGTTTCAAAGTCAAAGAAAAATTTACTACCAGTCTTTTGGAGTTGGTGCATATAGACCATTGTGGACCTACAATAATAATATTTTTTCACGTTTCTAGGTATTCCATGCTATTAATTGATGATTATTCTAGAATGACTTGGGTTACTTTTCTCAAAGAAAAATTAGAAGCTCTAGATAAGTTTAAGGCATTCAAAGCTATGGTTGAGAATGAAATGGATATGAAGATCAAATTTTTGAGATATAACAGAGGTGGAGAGTTCACCTCCAATGAGTTTAACACCTTTTGTGAAGATCAAGTAATTAAGAGGAATTTGTCATCCCCTATAACTCCTCAGCATAATGGAGTAGTTGAAAGGAAGAATAGAACTGTTCAAGAAGTAGTGAGAACTATGATGGAAGAAGCTAACCTATTGCAATTCTAATAGAGAGAAGCAATTCATACTTCAGCCTACATACTAAATAGAGTACAAGAAAAAAATAGTTCAAAGACTCCATATGAGTCATGGTATGGAAGGAATCCTATTGTTAAATATTTTAGAGTGTTTGGAAGTAAATGCTATATCAGGAGAGATGAAGAGAGCTTAGAAAAATTTGATGCAAGATCTAATGATGGTATCCTGTTTTGATATTCCACATGAAGCAAAGTTTATTGGTGTTACAACAAGAGGATGAAAGGATTGTTGAGAGTGAAAGTGTCAAGGTGGATGAATATCTACATAAAAGTTCACTAATGATAGATGGATATGAATTGGATGAGTCTTCTTGTAGAGAAGAAGAAAAGGATAAAGGTATGGAAAATAATGTATAGATTAAAGAGGAATGAGATCTAGAAAGGATCCCTAAGACTCCTAAGTATGTGCAGAAGAATTATTTTGAAGATTAGATCATTGGAAAAAAAAAAAGGTGTGTTGACAAGAAGAAAGACTGCTATGATATAAGAACAAGTAAACTTATGTTTAGTTTCAAAAATTGAACCCAAAACAATGATTGAGGCATGCAAAGATGAGTATTGGATCAAGGCTATAGAGGAAGAATTGATGAAAATTAAGAAGAATCAAACTTGGGAACTTGTCCTAAGACTAGCAAACAAGAATGTGATTAGAAGTAAGTAGTTTTTTTGGAATAAATTGAATGAGAGTTGAGAATTTGTTATGAATAAGGAAAGGCTTGTGTGTAAAGGATACTCACAACTAGAAGGAATAGATTTTGAGGCAACTTTTGCTTCAATGGAAAGAATGGAAGCTATTAGGATGTTTTTGCAGCACACAAATATTTTAAAGTGCATCAGATGGATGTGAAGTCTGCATTCTTGAATGGTGAATTGGAAGAATAAGTCTATATTGAACAACTGAAAGGCTTTCAGTTATCAAAATACCCTAATATGTTCTATAGATTGAAGAAGGCATTATATGGACTCAAGCAAGCTCCTAGAGCTTAGTATGCAAGATTGGATAGTTACTTGTTGTAGAAAGGATTCAATAAGGTACTGTAGATAGTAATATTTACTTTAAGTTGGAGAAAGATCAAATATTGATTGTGGTTGTGTATGTTGATGACATAATCTTTGGAGGTAATGAAAGTATGTGCAAGAAATTTGTAGAAGAGATGTAGAAAAAGTTTGAGATGTTTATATTTGGGGAGATGAATTTCTTCCTTGGAATTCAAATCAACCAGACAAAAAATAGTATATTCATTTCACAATCAAAGTATGTCAAGGAGATAAAGAAGTTTGGAATGGAAGACTCTAAACCAGTATGTACCCCCATGATTATTGGTTGCAAGCTAAGTAAGAATGATGGATCTCCTAAGGTTGATTAGAGCAAGTACAAATCAATGATTAGAGGACTGCTATATCTAACTGATACTAGACCAGATATTATGCATGCAATTTTTCTTGTGGCTAGATTTCAAGAAGATCCAAAAGAGTCACATGTGGTAGCAATAAAGAGAATATTCAGATACTTGAAGGGCACTCTGAAACATGGCTTGTGGTATCGAAAGGATATTTATTTCTCTTTGAGTTATTATACAAATGTAGATTGGGAAAGTTGTGTGGATGATAGGAAAAGCACAAGTGGTGGTGCATTCTTTTCTGGAAACAATTTGGTATCTTGGCTAAGCAAGAAGCAAGATTCAGTGTCATTATCTATTACAGAGGTAGAATATATTGTTCCAACTTCATGTTGCACACAAGTGTTATATATGAAGCAAACCTTGAAGGATATAAGAATGTTATATGATGAACCTATTTCTATCTTATGTGATAATGCTAGAATTATAAAAAACATGACCACAAGGTCAAAAAATGAACAAAGAAATCTTCCACACAGGAGATATACAAACAAAGAATTGTTATATTCTTCAAAAAGAAAAATCTACAACAATGAACCTCAAGAATCTTCAAGGAAAAAAAAAGTTCTCAGAGGTTGAGAGTTTGAGATATCATAAGAGTCTCCAGAGCTAATACAATGAGGGTTGAGTGCTATATAGGAGTAACCCTAAATGGTAAAGGAATTATATCATGACAAGTGTCAGCATCTCATGCAATGAGATAGAATGATCCAATAATAACTCACTTCAGTTAACATAGAAAAGCACTTAGTTAACTTAATAAAGAACTCCTAAGTTTAGTTTAAGTGCATGAGAATAAATTAGACTAATAATCAATTAAAGATTAATCAATTATTATCTAATTCATAATTACTCTAACAGATAATACAAGTTCTATCAACATTTCAAAGAATCTAGTAATGCATTCAAAGATAACGCATATTTCAATATGGTATCACTTTTTGAGAGAGAAGGTTGAAGAGAATGAGGTGAAGCTAGAGTATGTACCTACAAAGGATCAAGTTGTAGATATTTTCATAAAGGTTCTTCCTAAGGATACTTTTGAGTATCCTTGGGATAAGTTAGGGATTATTTCCCCTCCTTTTAACTAGATGCATAAGAGTGTGCATCAATCCAGTGGATTTCAAGATCCATTCCTTGTTTTGTACTGATGTTGGTGGCTACCTCTTAGGGAGAGTATAGGTAGTGGTATTTTTGTATTTAGAAGGAGTAGGTGTTGTCATTGCATGACATATGTAGTAGTTACTGGTTGATGCAGTATGGTGTGTACTCCTAAGGGGGAGTGTGCAGAAAAGGTGTGAAGAAAACAAAGTGTAGTAAAAAGAAAAGGTAGTTGAAGAGTAGTTGTTGTCCCTTATAGGTATTGCCTTTGGGGGAGAGAGAAAGTATGTATGTTTGATTTCAAATGGAATAGATACAAGTGTGTTTCCCTTTTCATTGATGTCACAGGGGGAGAGAGTAAAGTGAAAAAAAAAGAGATTTAATTCATGAGAAAGAGAAATTATTGGATAGAGTTGATACCTATGCAACGGGGAGCAATGTGCACTATAGTACAGTGTGTGTTTTGGTAATCAAAGTTGTTATTGGTGGTTTTTCACATCATGTGTTTCCATCAATAAAAAAGGGGGAGATTGTTGCAAGTATGTGCAACTTGTGTTTTCATTGATGTCAACAGATCTATGTTTTTGTTGCAATAATGTCAACCTTGGTGATGCTTTGGTTATTTTCATTATATTGTCATTAGTAAGTATTACTAGTGTCAACCTCTAGTGTTTCTTTGATAAGCATGTGTATGGTTGATTTTCTATGTTGTAGTTAGTTTAGTTGTAATCAGGAGGTATTCCAGATGATGAGAATTTGTTTGTGATGCTTGGTTTCCAAGTGATTTTGAGAAAATTTGAAGAAAAAATAAAAAAATGTGTTGGAGAGGTGTTTTGTGTGTCAAAGTAGTGTTCTAGTTTTTCTCTACATTTCTTCATGGTCAAAGATCTACTTGTGCAGTTCAGATATGTTGATCAAAGGTGTTTAGAGGTGTTATATCCAAACTTCTAATTTTTTTTATCATTTTGAAGAGAAATTTGTGTTCACTAGTGTGTGAACTATTTATTGTAGTGGTGTCTAGGAGAAATGGTTTTGCTCCACATTTCTCTGCAGTTCATTTTCTGGTCTTATGGTTCTAGAAGTGTGCTTGTACTATTTATATCTATATTTAGTTTGAGTTGTTTGAAGATTGGTGCTCTACAAGGTTGGATTCATATTTTACAATATCAAGAAACTTAACTAGGTGTACAAGATGAGTGTGTTCTTCAGGTGAAAGTTGTTGTGAAGGAATTTATTGAACTTCGGGTTTTTTATGGAATATTCTAGAGTGTGCTAAACTATTGTGTGTGTTTTGTGAGTTGTCTTTGGATCAAAAGGAAGCAAGTACTTTATTTTTCAATGGTTTTTACATGAGATCAATCGACCTTGGGTGTTTACACTAATTGTGGTTATGCCTCGGTGTTTGTGGAAGTGTGGCATGGTGTATATGTATGATTTGGGTCCAAGTTAAGGTGTGGTATGGTCCACTTTCATTCCTTTCCACTACAAGAATGCTTAGTGTTGACCTAATTTGAGTTTGCATGGTTGAGGTGCATGGCCAACCATGGAGAATGTTTTCAAGGTTGAAGAATGTATAAATAAGTGTTGTGTTCATGGAGGATTGTGTGGTGATGTGTGTGATGCAATATGTAATGTGAACTATGAATTTGGGAAGTGCAATGCGAGCTTTAATGTGTTAACCTACTGGAAGCAATGAGAATAAGGTGTCTACATTCTTCAGAGAGGCTATGAATGTACTAGTGATGTTGTGGTGGATCTTTCTATTGCTTTGAGATAGATTTCTCACAATAACAATCTTCTTTCTTCTTATTTCTATTTTGGCAGTGATCACTTATTTCTTTTGGGTAGTGAGCCCTCTGATAGTGAGCCTATTATATTCAATGTTGCAATTACTTTATATTGTGAGCTAATCCTCACCGTAGTTTTTCCCTTCTTGGTTTTTCCATGTAAATCTAGTGTTCTCGTGTGTTTGATGTGTTTGTATTATTTTTTCTCATGTTTACATGTTGCTAATGTTTGATAAGGGTTTAAGTGCTTGTTAAGGGTTTAAGGACTAAGGCAAATCTAAATGTTAAAGAGGGTTTTAATGTTTTAAGGTACAACTGATTCACCCCCGCTCTTAGTTGTCTTATGCATTCAACACTCTCAATAATCCACAATAATTCTCTTAAATACCAATTTAGGATGATATAATATATTGCAACATCAACCTAGACCAAAAATTAACATATTTGGTGTAGAGAAATTCAGTCAATAAAAATTGTTTCCAAACACTACTATGTTGGCCTATACAATTAAAATTTTAGAACCAAGAGCTATTTTTGACATGTTTGAATTTGAGTCGTAGATCTTCTTTTCTATGGTCAAAATGGATGATGCATATTTGAATTGAGAAACCCTTCTATTAGAATATTTCACACTGAAGTGTAGATATTGCATTGGAAATTCTTTTGGCATACGTATTCTAGACATGCATTGACCTTGCACAATTCTACAAAGCCACTATTGAAAAATTTTGAATATGTGTCAATATTTTGTTCGCCCACATTATCTTCTCTTTTCCTCTCATGGACTAGTTGAATAACACCATGCATCAACCTTTCACAAATCCAAACATCTATAAATGGAACTTTCCTTTACTCTTGTGAACAAGTGGACATACGACACGTGTCACATCTGCATAACACTCTTTCCTTTTGGTCCCAACCTTTACATGCATCACCACTTTGTGCTTTTGTAGGACCTTCTTTATTCCTTCTCTCTCTTCACACAGACTCATGGAAGATCACTAATTGTCACCATTTCAAGCTTTTGTAAGACCAAAAATGGGTCTCGAAATTACACCTGTGGATAAGAAAAAATATGACATCTATCCCACTAACATCATCCTTTTATTTGCTAAAGTATTAACTTTAGACTTAAGGAGTATTAACTTTAGACTTAAGCAAAAATATTTTGAACTGAGGCAAGCGATGAACAAGTTCGGTAAAGCAACAATGCCTAGGGGCTTAAGTCGTAACCTAAGAAACCAAGAATGGCCAATGAATAGTCAATGATGAATTAGACTATAAATTGCATATTTAGAGAAAACACTTAGGGTTTAGATGAATTAGGGATAAAATCCTAGCATGAGCATAAAACCCTAACAATATATGATCTCTGATGCACTCCAGAGAATACCAAACCACCATAACTCCATACAAAGACTCTCCCAAGCCATGAACAAAAATGAACAAACCAGAGCAAGCAAAAATATCCCTCAATGGAAAACTTTGACATCAATGACAACAATTTTCCCATTTGATATCAATAAAAATACTTTGCAACAATATACATTTATGTATGCATAGATGTATATGTATGTGTATGCATATGCATATGTATATGTATATATATGTATATATGTATACACATATACAAATATATACATACATATACATATGCATATACATATACATATACATATACATATATGTATATGTATATGCATACATATATATGTATACATATGTATATATACATATATGTATATAAACATATTTATATACATATATATATACATGTATACATATTTATATACATACATATGTGTATGTATATATGTTTCTAATCAAGGTTTCATTATATATATTGATACCATTTATATTCAAGGTTTCATTATATATAATCAAATTAGACATTAAAGGTTTAGGGTGTCTTATTTTTTGGTTCCAAATATCACTCTAGGGATTTGTGTTGGCATGGACCACACTCCTATTAGTATCCACTTTTTAACATTTCTATCTAATTACATAATACATTTTAAACACATGTATAGACCTACCTTTCACACTAATAATTTTTCACAATGCTTCCTTCATAGTTGTTGCATTATCCATCATTTTAGAAGCTTGTTGAATCCTCTCCATTGCAATAAAGATAACTATGCTTGTTGACATTGGTGACATATTATATAACTATGCACATATGTACATAGTTGTATACACACACACATATCCATGTCTTTATACAACCTCAATTAATGTGTCTAATATAGTAATATCAAATTCGTATTTTTCATATTTGTATCTATAGTAATTAGATAATTTGTGTACAACATTATAAATTTAATTAGCTTATCAACATGTTTTATTTCTAGTTACATATGTGTGTGTATAAACATGTTATACATATGTGTATTTATATGAATAACTCCAACCAATCTAAGCTATACTATTTTTGTTGTTACAATAATCTTTATTTTATCCTCAACTGTGAAGGACGCACTTAGACCCATGTAAGATACATAACTATATATATATATATGGAAGATATAGTTATATACACATACATGTACAAAATTATTAATGACCCATATTGCACACTATGTTATACATATATTTTGCATTATTTAGGAATTCAAGTCCACCTTTCTACAACCTCCATGTCCTTACACATTAGATGTCATTATTTTCTTACATTATAGTTTAATCATTTTCTTATGCTACAGTTCAATTATATACTTATGTCACATAATATATTTATTTTGGTGTTTATATTATAACTTGTATCTAAACAATGCTAAATTTATCATTCATTTCCTTAAGTCACATAATATGTTTTCATTTATGGGAATTTTACATATTATATCTTATATTTGATACAACTATTAATATTTTTTGTTTAAGATCTAGGTCCAGCCAAAACTATGGATGGAGGTTAAAAGGTGAAAAGAACATAGGGAAAGTAGAAAGTGTGAGGCCTACCCCTATGATACACCTAGTATTTAGACTATTTTGAGTTCTGGTTATTGATTATGCTTAGAGATACTCTTGATGACATGATACTTAGACATTTGAGTTCTTATGATGATTTGATTATGATGCTACATGCTTAGTTAGATGACTAGGATGGTTGACCTAAATTTATGCTAGTTATTGTGGTTGTTCAATTTGAATTTTGGAAATGATGAACAAATGAAATATGTGTTGTGAATAAACCATGTTATAATTTGATGAAATTGAAAATTAGGGTAAAAAGATCTGGATATGATAGGTGATTAGTGATTTTTCCAATTATAATATGAGATATATATGTTATGTGAAATTGTGAAACTTGTGTTTATGAAATGGTGTTTCAATTGTTTTGATATATGAATTATTTGGATGTAAACTTGCGTATATGAAGTGGTGATTTGATTGTTTTAATACATGATTTATTGGATAAACTAACGTGTGCATCGAGTGTGCAGGTGCACTTTCCATGGCCAATGGAAATTGGAGGTAACCTTTGGGAACCCTAAGTAAATTTACCAGTGAAGCCGAGCTATAGTCTATATGGAAGGACTATAGTTCCATTTTGTAATGTATTTTCTTTGTGATGTTATTTGTGCATGTCTGTAAAATGGTTTTAATTTCCATGTCAATCCATTTAAGTGGTGAGTTGTCCACCCAAGTGGAAAAACTCGGATTTGATCCTTAGGGCACTTTTTGAAGGTTGAAAAGTTGAGTTTTTTAAGTGCTTTTTATTGATTTAAGGTCCCTAGTTCAAGTACCTATGGGTTAGGTACCTTTTCAGCCTATAATTTTGAGTTAGTTTCATGATTGGGCACCCTTTTTGAGGCCTTAAAGAGGTTTGGCGAAAATAAGGTCTTGAGAAGTGGGATGGGGACTAGTCCCTTTCCACTCCCACTTTTCTATGATGTCTTGGAAGTCCCCCAAGTTCTCACACATGTGAGAGCACACATGGGTGAATGTGCTTGGGAGGGTGAATGGGGAAGTGACAAGTGTCACTTCCCCATTCAAAGGAAATTCAAACTTGAAATTCTATAAGAAAAACTAAGAACAAGGGTTTTGGGGGGTTCTCTTTTGCATTCTTTGGTTTTGGACTTGAAATTTTTTGGGAGATCTTGGATTTGGCTTGGGGAGATTGGAAAGCAAGCTTGGAGGAGGTGGAGTTGTGCTCATCCTCATCACTCCTTTTCAAAGCTTGGGTTAAGGTAGGATCACCAAACCATTTTGCTTCTTAAGGTTTCAAATTTGTATGCTATATACATGTAAATGTGTGTTTGAAATTCTTTCCCTTAAGTGTTGTTTTCTTTTGTTTTATTTTCACTATGTGACTGTTGTTGGGGAAAAGGGTTGTAATGGGATAAGCTCGCCCAAATTTGGGAAGAGCATCCCAAGTTTGGGGATGGTTGGAGTAGGAACCTCCATGGGGACATGTTTTTCCTCCTTAAAAGGAGAGGTTAGAAGATGGGTATGAGTACCCCTATGTGTTGTGTAATGTGAAGAATGGTTGGGTGAATAAGGAGATATGGAGGAAGGGTTTGAAATGAAGGGTTGAAAACTTGGTGATTTTCATTCTTGATATTACTTTTGGGTCCCCAAAATAGAGTGTGTAGTCCACATTCCTCCATTCCCCGTTTTGGGTTCATAATGAACTCTTTGTGATGTGAAAATCCCCTTGGGTGGGTGTGTATATTTGTGTGTGTATCTTGTGTGCTAATGTATTTGGATTGCATGATTGTACCTGGTTCCCAAGATGCCTCCTTGCTCAGGGGTGGTTGGTTTTCCAACCAAAGGTTGGGAGGTAAGCTCCCCATTGGCCTCTAGAGAAAATTTTATGTGTATTTTGTAGGTTAGAAGAAGCTAAAAAGCCTTTGGTATAGTTGTGTTCTTGTGGATAAAGTTGGTGTTACCACGTCAAAGTAAATCTGCCTATTTAAAGTTAAATTTTGTAGCCTTGAAAGGTTGATATAAAGAGAAAATGAGTCCATATCTCAGCTATGTAGTTGTTGTATAAGTTATGTGTAGATATCCTTGAAAGTGCAGCTATTAAGAGAACATACCATTGTATCATACTATCTTTGTATTTGTGTATACAGTTGTTCTAAAAGCTCCAAGAGAGTATATGCATTTTAAATTTCCAATGATTGTTTTATGTAATTAAAAAGTTGCTCTATGCTTGTGCATTGTAAATAAAGTTAAGAGCTCGTGTAAGTGTAGGTGAAATAAAGGGGTTAAGAAAAATAAGGGAGGGGGTCATGTATTTTTACTTAGCTAGAATAAAAAAAAAAAATGTAATGATCTGTGTAAAGCTCCACATTTATAGATACTGTTATGAGAAATCATATATCAAAGAAAGATTAATCTCATATTTGAACATTCTTTCTTTAAGAAAATAAAATAAAACTTTAGAATATATATGATATTATTGCGAAATGACATCTAGGTGTATCTCTATTTCTGTAATAAAATATGTGAAGATTTAATTGAAGTCTTTCCTTTCTCCATGAAGAAAGACAGATTTTGGGCACTTGCCTTCTTTGCTCTTAAAGGAAATCATGTATTATAAGTTAGTAGGAGGATTGTGTCATGCCTATGATGAATTTCGTTCTCTAAAAACTAATAGTGTAAGTGTATGCCTTACTGTGAATATTACCCAATATGAGTGAAATGAAAATACTAGTTTGTTGAGTTACTTTTACAATGAAATACGAGTATGCTTGAGTACATTTTATTTTGTTCATAATCTAAATGTACAAAGAAAAATAAATAAATAAATAAATGAGAGATTTTCTAGTTTAAGAAAAGATAAAATAGATAAATCTATGTTGGCTCTTCAGAAATTCCCCTACAAATAAATAGATTTATGTCTGTAACCTGTCACTACAAGTCTTTGGAACCTAAACAAACTTATATCCAGAGTAACTTTGTTCAGCTTGTCATAGCCCATTAATCTATTAATGCCATAGTTGAATAAACGTTTTAACAACCACCACATTTCCTTACAGCATTTGAAGTTAAGCGTGAGTCAAATAGACTGTAAATAAAATAAATTTTTGATACTATATACTACTGTGTTGATAAAGAAATAGCTGAAGCAGTTTCTTATATTTGATGTGGGAAAACCTTCATTGATTTAGCTGATATATAGGAATACAAATCTAGTTAGTTAGAGATCGATATATGCTATCATACATGTTTAAAAATATATATATATATAAAGTAAAATAAAAAGCAAACAAAACAAAAATAAAATAAAAGAGAAAACACGTTTGGAGAGACTACATCTCTGTTCACAGGGATGTTGTTTTGGTGAAATTTGTATCATCTTGTATTTCCTCTTAATCCTACCTTACGTCCCACTCTGAACCCACAGTGGAAATGGTGTGGTACAGTGATGGGCGTAGGCCTCATCTAGTTTTCCCTCTCTTCATGGTTCGGCATGGCCAGTTAGACCTCTCTTTGAGTTTAGGCTAGGAGAAAACAACACAGAGAAACTTTTATTGAGCTAAATTTATTATTCTAGAGAAAATAAATGGATAAATAAATAAAACTAAGATATCAACGTATCCATTTAATGCTCATCTGGCGACTATAACCAGTGGCCATACTGTGTGTGGTCTTCTCTTGTAGCTCTCATGCTAAGTACGATTTCCGCCGAGGACAGTCTGGTTCATGTTGCCATCGTTAGACCTGCAGAGAAGAATAATAGCAAGGTTTTCATACCAATCTTTGCTCATTTTTCCTTCTACCACATTTTAATTTTTCCTCTATAGCTGTAGTAATGCGCTGCCCTGCACGTTAAAAAGAAAAAGCCAAAGATAAGCTTAATGATGCTTTTAGGGTTTTGTACATTTTCAAAATGGACGTGAAGCGATATAAAGTTGGGTTAATAAAATCTCCCTCATCGCCTTGTCGCGGAGAAAAATTTGCAGCTATGCTAAATCAAATGTCTACTTCTATAAAAGACAAAAGAAAGTAACTATGGCATCCCTAATGATAAAAGTTAAGATAGGGCCGTTGCTTGGATGGGAAAGCAAACATAAAAAAATAAAGAATGTATTTATATATAATCGCCTACCCCTATTTGATGCCACGACATTAAAAAAATTCAAATATGGTCGGGGTTTTACATATGCGTGCATACTCATAATAATGTGGCCTTTACATGGGGAGAAAGTGAATCATGGGAGAAAAAGAAATATACAGGGCCATTTAAATCATGCCATAAAAATATGTCCAAGTGTAAAGCCATTCACTTAAGATAATATTAGTAGAGAAAAGACAAAATATAATATCATTAAATTTTCAAATAAGTCTAAAAAGAGAGAAAAGTAAATATAAAAAAAGTGACGCAAGCGTCGAGTTCTTGCCAACAGGTAAAAGTCATGTAGCTTGGAGATAGGAAAAGTTTCTAGATAGCAAATAGGAATATAAATGTATTGAAAGTAGGTAGAAAAGTTAGAAGTTATTTTTAGAAGCCCACAAATGCATGGAATTTTTTAGGGTTAATGGGAAACATGGTCCATAAGGACATGTGAACAAAGAGCATGTGTGGATGGATACAAGGGGATTTTTTTTTTTATGGGTACCATGTATACATGGAGTTTTTTTTAGCAATGAAATCTTGTTTTTTTGTGTGTATATGTATAATTTCTATTAATTATTGAATGCAAACAATCAAAAAGATTTGTAAGAATGCACAAGACATTAATGCATAGATGCATCCATGTGCAGACAATGCATATAGGAGTGAGAAGCATAGTTGGCATGCTAACGAGCCTTAAAGCAAGAGACTCAATTTGCATTTATAGTATTAAATGAAAGAAAACTGGAGAAATAAAGTGTTTATGACTAGGTCAATGTTTTATATTTTAATTTCTTGTTAGGAAACCTTTTGACTAATACAATTGAGTTATTTAATACAATTGAGTTATTTTACTTTATCATATGACAATATGCAGGTGGTAATAGAAACAATAGTGTTAGGTGGAAGATTGATAGGGATAGGTCATTTGAGTATAATTTTTTTGGAAGATTAATGAATGTTTTTTGTAATGTAGTAAAAAGATTAGTATTATACGAAGTTATTGATTTTATTATAAACAAGATTTAAATCCTGTCTATGTAATATCTTATTTTAAATATACCAAAACTAGACCATGCTTTAGATAAATTCTGTATTAAAGTACTTTAAAATAGTGTTGGTGCAATTCCAGACACCAGAACTTTAATATTTTGCAACAATAAGCCACTCCATTTGGTAATGGTAATTTGGATCATTGGTATCTACACTATAGACTACTCAAAACTTTACTATTATGTATAGATACCAAATTCCCTTGATAAGGATGTAGGAGTTCAAAAGCACGCTTGTGTTTAAGTGTCAAAGTACAAGTAGAATCTCTTCACATTGTAACATAGGTCTCAAAATGCAATAAAAAACTATCTTTAATTTTAACATTAATTATTGAAGACAAGATATGAATCTCAGACAAATAATATTATTAAAGTTATAATAGTGGTGCATCCAAACTAAATTCAACTAACACTATGCAGTCAAGGCCATTTGCAATAGTTGTAAATTGTTACTACTTCTATCTAAAACTACGAAAGCACATATCCTTTAATTCCATGTGTTTTGATTAATCAACACATTCTTAAGGTAGAATAATAGTACCCCATACTACATGTATCCCTAGTACCTTAGCACAATCCCTTATTTAAACACATGGAATAAAATTAGTTAGAAGAAATAAAAGAATACATATGTCAATAAACCAAGGAAAGACAAATATTGCAATCATAGGACACAAAGAACTCAACATAAGAAAGAATCAAGGTAGACATTGACCTGTATAATTTATAAAGGTATAATAAAATGAATCCCTATGTGTTCCAATCAACCAAAGATCTATCTCCCAATTAGGCAATGTTCTAATGTATTGACAATTTCACATAAGAAAGAAGGGAAACTATATATCACAACACACCATTACTCTTAATAGGTAATAGAATGTATTCATATTATTGCATGATGACTTTAGTTCATAGGTATACTACCCATAGTGATTTAAGGGGTATGAAAGAATATAATTTTACAACAATCCATATGAACAAGTGTAGCTCACTAAGGATAGGTGTGCCAGGTGACAAGACTATAGTGATAAAAGTATAATCACAGACTTGTGGTAGCATTATTAAGTTCTAGGAAAAACAATTTCTAGCTATTGTCAACCACCATAAAAGCACACAACTTTTTAGCTCATCAAGGCATGAATATATCACTAGTTTTAGTTGGAAAATACATGCATTCATTATAATAAACCGTCGTAACAATTTATTCAACGAATACATCATATAACAACATATGTCTCAAATTATACATAATAAGAAAAAAACAATTTGTATAAAATTTTGGGTTTGTGTATCAAATTCGTACTTAACAACATAGTGGACATGGTTGTTTGGTTCTAAAACTTTGTTTTCTAGTCTCCCCACTAAAATTTTCATGTTTGTGGTTTCATTTAACATATTGGTGTTGATAAAAATCACTAATAAAATATAGATAAATAATCATTAATTTGATTAGATCTTAATATACATAATCTAGGTATGGATAATATTTTGTGAGGATTTAGTCAATAGGATTGAGCACCTCGCACAAAAAATTACAAAACCTAGTTTATAAAATAAGTTATTTGAATAGTAAAATATTATTATTTTGTACACTTGTTTTATTTTGCTTTTAGTTTCCCCATTTTCACATCTAAGCTCAATTTGAATTAAAAGAAAAACCATATTAGCAAAAAATATAAAGTGAAATACATTAATTTTCAATTGAATCATAACCTTATCCCTTTTTTGACTAATAAAGCAACAAAACTAGGGCGTTGGCCCAATTCGAAAGAATCCAGAGGCTAGAAACCAAGTCCGAAGATCATAAGCAACACAATAACAATGATTATCTTGTTATTAAGCTTCAATTGAATCATATACATGAAAACCATATTTATTCCTCCAATGTATTTCTTATATTTATTTTGAAAATTTGCAATTTTAGATATCACATTTTTGTTATGAATGGATTACAAGATGATGAGTTAAATGGAAAATGCGTGAATTGCATGTAAACATTAAATTATTATAACAATCAATGGTAAAATAATGTTACAGTGTCTGTAACAATGCTTGAAGCATTGAAGCACACACGGATACATGTAGACATTTACCAATGTGCACAAAATGCACATAAGAATGAAAAGCATCTCTGGCACCGGAGCAAGCCTGAAAGCGTGATGAGACTGAAATTGCATATGCAGTATTAAATAAAAGAAAATAAGAGAAACAAACTAGTTAGTATGAATGCATATATGAAAGGAAAACATTAAAATATGGACCCATGTAAAGACATATGCATGTATAGATGTGTAGATGTGTCCATTTAACTTGGTATGCTAACAAGTATCTATATATGCCTGTGTCCATAAAGTTAGAAATGTCAGAAACAATTTGCAGTTTAAAGAAGGACTAGAAAAACATTATTGATGAAAAGAAAGCAGTAATACATTAGTGTTTGTGGAACAAGTGTATAAAGTATATGTAATAATGCATTTGGTTAGATGGATACATGTAGAGATTTGTGAAATTTGAATGTACATTATAGCCTTGGAGGAATGGTCATATGTGCTTTTAGGAATTTGTAACAAATAGGATTTATAAAAGATATTTTGAAAATAACTCTTAAGTACAATTGTATTTTAACAGTGAGACTCAATTTGCATTTACAATATTAAATGAAAGAAAGCAGGGAAGATTAACTATTTATTAACAATACATATATCGAAGAAATGCATAAACGTATGGATGAAGACAAACCTGAATGCATCCATGTATGTGTACATGTGTACATGTAAGTTGGTAAGTAAACAAGAATCTATATATGGCTATGTGCACAAAGCTAGAGAATGTTAGAAACAAATAGCATTTGAAAGATATAAAAAGAACATTTATGATTGAAACAAAAGAATAATACATTATTGCTTTTTGACGACGTGTATTAAGGATATATAAATAGGATATAGAAGAAAACGTTTTCAAAGGAAGTCTAGAGTACAACTCTATGTTGTCATAGTTATTTTTAAAGCCCTCAGTGTTTAATTGCATAACCTTAATATTTTCTTCAAATTTTCAAAGACCTCATTGTTTAATTGCATAATCTTGATATTTTATTCATCTTTTTCATTGTTTGGTATGGTCTAAATTTTATTGTGATGGATGAGGGTATATTTGAGGTGTAGAGAGATAAAGAAATGTGAGTGTGAAAAAGAAGAATGAGTTATAGAAGTGGAAGAAAGGGAGTGAGTTGAGAGAAGGGTGAGATGGAAATAGGGTGTATGAATAAGTTATGAAAAGTATTTGACATGGGAGGCAAGGTTATGGGATGGTGGATATGAGAATCAATGGGAATGTAGATGGTATGAATTTATCGTTTGCAAGTTATATGCTTACAATTAAATTCAAGAAATGAAAATTTCAATGAGAGAGCTGGATTTAGTGAAAAAAGGAATGCAATACATTGGTATGATGCAAAGCAAGCAAATAACTGGATTTTGAAATGTATCTGATTTGAGAGAAAAGGACGTGGAAGGGTGGAAATGGAAATAAATGGAATTAATAGGGTATTAAGTGATTATTTCTTGCAACAAGGGGTGGAAGAATGTCTAGTTTGGTATTGGTTATGCTTTTAAAAATCATCATAGGGCTGAGTCCGTCAATATAAAGACAAAAAGAAGACACGTGTTGCATTTCTGACTCTCCCTCATACTGAACAAGGTACTGAGGTCCTTGAGCTTCCTCGAAATGCGACAATAGAAGACAAAGTGGAAGTTCTTATGCATATACTATGGAAAAAATAAATATGGAAGATCATAAAGAAGATAACATGGAAATGCTGGTGCAGTGGAGAACATTAAATACATGGAGGGAAAAAAAACATAGAGCTATTGAGATATATATGCATGGATGCATCACTAGACACATGTATACATAGAAAACAAAATTACATGGAGAGATGGAGATATGAACACATGTATACATGGATGTATGCATATTTGGATATAGGTGCAAATGCATATGTTACATGGAAGGATGTATTCATATGCATATGCAAATATGGATGAAGGCATATATGCATATATGCATGTACGGACAATATGCATGAATATATGATGGCCATGGGTTACCAGGATACATTACATGGATGCATGTTTACATTTGCAGTAACAAATTTGCTTTATGATCTTATCCAAGAAGCAAAAAAGTGTATTATTATTTTGTTTGTAGTATTGAATGCCAAAAATCTTAAACATTTGTTGCAATGCTTGAGGCATCTTTCTATCCATGGATGCATGTATACATGTATCCATGTGCAGATAATGCAAAGAAGAGTGAAAGGCACACGACATGTGAACGAGAAATTTGAATGGAAAACACTAAAATCAAGTATAAATACAAATTTGTGAAAGGATAGTGATGCTCAAGTAGCATATATGCATGGATGAATGTATAGTTGTGTCCATGTAATTCGGTACACAAAGAACAATTTTTAGATGCACGTGTGCATAAAGCGATAAATTTTAGGAACAATTTGCATTTGAAACATATACAATATTGTTTTTAGAACAATTGTATAAAGAATGCCTAATGATGCATATGAATAGATGGAAACATGTAAATATTTGTTAAATCTGATTACACATAATAGGCTTGAAGAAACTGTTATACGTGCTTTTAGGGATCTCTAATAAACAAAGTTTAGAAAAGACATTATGAAAATAACTCTTGAATACAACTGTATGTTATGAGTGTTATTTTTAAAGCCCTCAGTGTTTATTTGCATAACCTTGATATTTTCTTCATCTTTTTCATTGTTTGTTATGGTGTGAATTTTGTTGTGATGGATGAGGGTATATTTGAGGTGTAGATAGATAAAGAAATGTGAGTGTAAAAAAGAAGAATGAGTTATGGAAGTGGAAGAAAGGGAGTGAATTGAGAGAAGGGTAAGATGCAAATAGCGTGTATGAATAAGTTATGAAAAGTATTTGAGATGGGAGGCAAGGATATGGGATGGTGGATATGAGGATGAATGGGAATGTAAATGGTATGATTTTATCGTTTGGAAGTTATATGCTCACAATTAAATTCAAGAAATAAAAATTTCAATGAGAGAGCTGGATTTTGTGAAAAAAGAAACGCAACACATTGGTATGATTGAAGACAAGCAAATAACTAGATTTGAAAATGTATTTGATTTGAGGAAAAAGGACGTGCAAGGGCGGAAATGGAAATGAATGTAGTCAATAGGGTATGAAGTGATTATTTCTTGCAACAAGGGATGGTGTGTCCATGTAATTCGGTACACAAAGAACAATTTTTAGATGCACATGTGCATAAAGTGATAAATTTTAGGAACAATTTGCATTTGAAACTTATACAATATTGTTTTTAGAACAATTGTATAAAGAATGCCCAATGATGCATATGAATAGATGGAAACATGTAAATATTTGTTAAATCTGGTTACACATAATAGGCTTGAAGAAACTATTATATGTGCTTTTAGGGATTTCTATTAAACAAAGTTTAGAAAAGACATTATGAAAATAATGCTTGAACACAGCTGTATGTTATGAGTGTTATTTTTAAGGCCCTCAGTGTTTATTTGCATAACCTTGACATTTTCTTCATCTTTTTCATTGTTTGTTATGGTGTGAATTTTGTTGTGATGGATGAGGGTATATTTGAGGTGTAGATAGATAAAGAAATGTGAGTGTAAAAATGAAGAACGAGTTATGGAAGTGGAAGAAAGGGAGTGAATTGAGAGAAGGGTAGGATGCAAATAGCGTGTATGAATAAGTTATGAAAAGTATTTGACATGGGAGGCAAGGATATGGGATGGTGGATATGAGGATGAATGGGAATGTAAATGGTATGAATTTATCGTTTGGAAGTTATATGCTCACAATTAAATTCAAGAAATGAAAATTTCAATGAGAGAGCTGAATTTTGTGAAAAAAGGAACGCAACACATTGGTATGATTGAAGACAAGCAAATAACTAGATTTGAAAATGTATTTGATTTGAGAAAAAAGGACATGCAAGGGTGGAAATGGAAATGAATGTAGTCAATAGGGTATGAAGTGATTATTTCTTGCAACAAGGGATGGAAGAATGTCTAATTTGGTATTGGTTATGCTTTTAAAAATCATCATAGGGTTGAGTCTGTCAATATAAACATAGAAAAAAGACCCATGTTGCATTTCTCACTCTCCCTCATACTGAACAAGGTACTGAGATCCTTGAGCTTCCTTGAAATGCGACAATAGAAGACAAAGTGGAAGTTCTTCTGCATATACTATGGAAAAAATAAATATGGAAGATCATAAAAAAGAGAACATGTAAATGCTGATGCAGTGCAAAACATTAAATACATGGAGACAGAAAATATGAAGAGCAATTCACAGATATATGCATGGATGCATTAACAAACACGTGTATACATAGAAAACAGAACTACGTGGAGAGATGGAGATGTGAACACATGTATACATGGATGCATGTGTATGCATATTTGGATATAGGTGCAAATGCATATTTTACATGGAAGGATGTATTCATATGCATATGCAAATATGGATGAAGGCATATATGCATATATGCATGTATGGACAATATGCATGAATGTATGTCAACATATAACTTTTAATTTTGTTATATTGGAAAACTAGTGCTATTTTGATAAATCAACATTGGGAAATTAGCATTTAGCTGTTCCTATTTATCATAATAGCTTTATAAACTATTGTTGTTATTGAAAATCAGTGAAATGCGATCGCATAGTTTGATTAAATAAATTTATGCAAATGCAGAGTCTAGAAGACTAGTGAGTAGAGATACATAATCCATGACTGCAAATTAAATGCATTGAAGTATCAAGAAAAAGCGAACACATGAAGGGGTCAAAATAATTGAAGCAAGTGCATTAAATGCCATGTAACTGGTGGGGAAGGCACTGGAATTGCTTGATAGCCATGGGTTACTAGTATACTTTGGCCATTAGGGGCCATTTGGCTAAAGACAAAGATAGATACATGAATGCATGAGTGCATACATGCATATATACATGTATCCATGCACGATATTGATAGATACATATATAGATGTGTATGTGTATGCAATTCATAGGTCCATATATGCATAAATCAATGTATACATGCACCCATAGATACAGTCATACATGTATAGACAAATGCATGTAGAGATATGGCAATATATGCATGAATCGATATATGCATGGCTGCATCTATAGATACATAGATACATAATGAAATGGAGAAAAAAGACACATATATATATGCATAGTTTGATTAAAACTAGTGGCTAAAGGTACATAGTTCATTTAGACCAAATTAATGCATTGAATGGCATCTGACCAAAGGAGAGACTATTTGAATTGCTAAACAGTCTTTGAATATATAACAATTAAAAGAGATAAGTATAAGTATCATTGGGGACATTCCAAATTTTGACCTTTCAATCAAAGTCAATTAACAAAGCAGTAGTTAGACCTAAAGAAACTTGAATGACTATGAGGATAGAAACTGTACATTTTAAATGAAAGTCAGGTTTTGCATTGTCACAATGTATTTGTATACTTTGACTATAAAATCATAGTTTAGATTATTTTAAGTGTTATGCATTTGAATCTTTTCTTGAAATACGAAGGATTCATCTGAGTCTTGGAGGCAATGCACAGCTGTCCTATAGAGAGAGCTTTGGAACCAATGAGCTGTCATATATACATGTGTGCATGAGTCCATAGATGCATATATACATGTATCCATGCAAGTTATTGATAAATGCATATATACATGGATGTGTCTATGCAATTCATAGGTGCATATATACATAAATCGAGGTATACATGTACCCATAGATACAGTCATACATATATAGATAGATGCATAAAGAGATGACAAGATATATGCACAAACCGATATATGCATGAATGCACTTATGGATACACAGATACATTATGAAATGAAGAAAAAGACACATTTATATGTGCATTCATTTTGAGAGTTTGATTTTGAATCCATATGCATACTTTGATTAAAACTAGTGGTTGAAAGTACACAATTTATTGATACAAAATTAGTGCATTGAATTGCATGTGACTAAAGTAGAGACTGTTTGGATTGCTAATTAGTCTTTGAATATATAACAATTAAAAGAGCTAAATAAGTATAATTATCCTTGGGAACATTTCACAATTTGACTTTTCAATGAGAATGAATTAACAAACTAGCAGTTAGACCTAAAGAAGGTTCAAGGACTATGCTGATAGAAAACCATATTTTGGACAATGGCTAGACAATCTGTTGAAATAGCTTTTAAAACTTTGAAGCAAATGCTTTTTTCGTTCTGTTTATTTTCATTGTACATGTTAAATGGAAGTTGGGTTTCGGATTGCTGCAATGCATTTGGATACTTTGATTATAAAATCATAGTTAAGATCATTTTTAGTGTTATCCAATTGAATTTTTCTTGAAATACCAAAGATTCATCTGACTCTTGGAGACAATGCACAACCGTGCTATAAAGAGAGCTTTGAAACGAATGAGCAAGTGAAGCACGGTTTTTTTTTGGTCACATTGCCAATCTCACTGTGTGCTGTAAACCTCCAAAGCAAGAGAAAACTGAGGGAAGAAAGTATTTATTGCCTTAGGTAACTGGTTGCTGGTTCTGGATACTGTAATTATTGTCCTCATTGGCACACATGCAAAGTATGGAACGATATTGAAAGCAAGTGAACTCTCTAATAATCCCATGAAACATAGTCTCTGTGTGCATCCATGTATACAAGATTACATGTATATATGTGTACATGTAACTATGTTTTTTTTTTTGTATAGTTTGAATTTGGAGAGCTATTTTATATATTGGAAAATTAGCATTTATCATCTGAGTAGCTTTGTAAATCATTTTTGTTTTTAAAAATTCAGGAAAATGCGAATGCATAAATTGATTAAATAAATTTAAGCAAAGGCATAGTTTAAAAGTTGGCGGCTAGAGGTACGTAATGCATGAATGCAGATTAAATGCATTAAAATATCAGGAAACTGCGAGCGCAAAAATTGATTAATTAAAATTAAGCAAAGGCATAGTTTATCAAGGTGGCAGGTAGATGTACGCAATGCATGATTACTTCAAAGTGGTCTCATAAAGAGAAGTTTGGAACGAAAATTATGTTAACATGTGTGGTAATGACAGTTTTTCCCTTGAACTTTGTTATATATTCGAGGAGTAACTAGCAATGCAAACAGTGTTCCTTTTAGTCAAATGCCATTCAATGCATTGAGCTTGCATCAGTGGATTATGTACCTTCAGCCACTAGTTTGAATCAAAGTATGCATATGGATTCAGAATGAAAAGCTCTTTTTTGTGAACGTATCTTTAAATTGCCTATGCATTTGCCTAGAATGCTTTTAACTGGTAGCATTGGCCAATCACATTTTTCCATTGAACATATTGCTTATTTTTTTGTACAGTTTGCATGTGTAGAGCTATTTTATATATTGCAAAAATAGCATATGCTGGCTAGAGGTACATAATCCATGAATACAGATTAAATGCATTAAAATATCAGGAAAATGTAAGCGGAATGCATGAATGCAAATTAAATGCATTAAATGACATATGGCTGGAGGTGAGCGTGCTGGAGTGACTTGGTGAACATGCATGGACAGGTTACTTTGGTCATTTAATATAGAGTTAAGTTACTTGCTATGCATTTCTATTACTTTGTGTGTGTTGTTTTTGTGTTTTGTAAGCCTGTGCTATGAAAACCTAGATTTTGCAATTGCTTTGAGCTTTTTTGCTATCATGAAAGCATAGAGGAAAAAGGAATTTTGTGACTTGTTATAGTTAATGTCCTTCTAGGCACATATGCAAAATATGGAAACATATAGAATTTGGCATGAACAATGTTAGAGGAATCACGTCAACAATAGAACTATTCAACAGTGAACTCTATGCTTGTACTGATGATTGGAAAAGCTGTAAATGCCATAGATGAAATAATATGAATAAAATTCTAGTTTTTGGTTTTCTAGAAATGCAATGAAAAAACTGCTATAAAGCCATAAGAGAAGGTTGTGTAACATATTGCCATTCCTGTATTTAATTTCTTTGTACACGAATGCTTAACACAGTTGATTGCAATAGTAACGTGTCTACGAAAGTGGGACAATAGAGATCATAACTCAGTAGTTTTTAGTGTGAGTATATATGCATCCTAATACATATAAGCTTGATCTGGCATTCATGAATACAATTGCTATGTACAGTGAAACAGTTAATTAGTACTGCTATATGCAATATCCATATAACATAGTAAATTGGTACAAGGCTAGAGTGACAGATCCATAAGTATATGGACACATGTATACGCAGTTGCATACAGGAATACATAGAAGCTTAAATGAATACATGGATGCATGAATATGTGCATATGTGCACATGGACATATAGGCATATATGCATGTAAATATGCATATATGCAGCATAAGCAACATATGAATTTGTGTATACAGGAGTGTACGCCATACATTAGAATGCATGATGGAAAAATGACTATAGAGTACAATGCATTAAAGCAAGTGCAAGACTTGGTTACAGTAATAGCATAAAAAATGGTAACAGCTAAACGAAAATAACCATTTATTGTCTCAAGTAACTTGCTAAAAGGTCTACAGTCTGTAATCATAACTACTTTTCCTTGGCCACCATAAATTCTTGGAAACATAAGAATCAGAAAGCAAATATTGGAGAAGCTAGGAAGGACAAAATGCAAAACAGGAACATTTAAACTATATAGTTTGAATGGCATTATGCATGGAGGGATAATAATCATTGAACATATATGTCAGATGTACATAGAGAACCATTGTCTTGGTAGGTGCAAAAACAAAATTAGAGTTTCAGATGTCCATATTCTAAAAGACTTTAACATAGTAACCTACAGAAGTGCTTAAGTGTATAATAGCAATAGAGTATTTTAAAACCGAAATTGTCTTTAACATGTGAGACCCAGTGAAATGTCTTGGAGCGTGGAAAGGCAAAAAGGTAAGAGTCTGAACAATGTAAATCTGTGCTCATCTATTCCTAGTTTCTTGGAGCGTGGAAAGGCAAAAAAGTAAAAGTCTGAACAATGTAAATCTCTGCTCCTCTATTCCTAGTTTCCTGTAAAGGCAACAAAATACTATGTATTAGAAACATAGTTTGTATGGATAGTGATTTGAGGTGCTCGTTCAAAAAAAAGAAAGTGTACATATGAATGACTTTATTACCTTTTGGTGATGTTTCCTGTCTATTTGTCAATGCAAATGGCTTCAACAATGGCATTGTTTTGGTCAAGGCTAAAATGTCCTTCAGCACTGAAGTCCCGTAGGATGAATATCACTACTGACTTGTCCTTGATATAGTCTTCATAGCTGAGGTTTTGTAGTTTGGGCAATAGACAGTGCATGGTGACCTGGTCAATTGAAGACTGAATTGTTTGATTGTCATAAGTTGTAATGATAGTTTTAAGTTGCAAACAGAATGTATAATTGACTTGTTGGTTGCATTGTTTGCAGTGAGCAGTTTTTTCTTGGAGTGTGCCATAAGCAGTGAATTTTCATTTGCATTTTGGACAGCATGCATGAAATGGATTGGAAAATGCATTTGCTGCTTTTAGAGTACCAGAAACCTATAGAATATGGTTCAAAACTGTTAGAGGAGACAAAAAAACAAGTTTGGATGCACTAGATTTATTTAAAAAGAATGTTGTTACCTTGAAAGTTGAGTGTAGTAGGCTGTTGAGCTTTTCCAAGCTCCTTTTGTCATTCAAGGTACAAATGAATGTTGATCGACATGTATGAAATGTGTTCTTTTGGTCTATTTTTCTCACAACATTCTTGAAAAGCATTGCAGGTGTTTTATTTGTATGCAACTGGTCTTCGAGTGCAAAGTATTGTTGCTCATATGTTGACTATAATAGCAACTGCAATTCAATTAGAGGATTAGATTTTGTTATGAAAATTGTTATAGAGACCACTGTAGAACATTAAAAGCTTGAAACTGAAAGAAGAGGTAAAAGTTTTGTAGACTGAAATACCTATGCCCTATCTATGTCAGTGTGGCCATCTTTGATGTCAATTGCAAATTGGATACCCATTTTCCGGGTAATCTACTTCTACCAATTTTATTAAAGCCAAAACTTCGGGTACTCACATCGCTTGTGGGCAATCACCGAGAAGTTGTAATTTGGGATGAATTGGAAAATTCCTCGATGAGGCTGTGATGTTTCTCGCTGGTGCTAATGTCTCAAAATCGTGGAATGCAATCACAACAATTCTCTCATTATAATCGCTCTAGGTGCAACTTTGTGGAAATCTGAGGATTGAAATAGCTGATCCCGGGACTATTTTAGGCTCATGCTAGTAAACAAGATTTCCACTAACATTTAACGTGATTGTCATTTCTGCTTTGTGATCTGTCAGATCAGCATGTAGCATTTCCTGTGTTTTGTTAGCCTTGTCCAAAGTTGCTCTATGAACAACAAGGACATCACCTTGGAAGGTGTCTCCATTTTGCATTTAGTCAAGCTCGATTGAAACTGGTCCCAAGTTTTCACTCTTGTCCCAAGGGCTAAATGCTGATTATATCAACTGAACGCCAATCCCTTATGGCCAGCAAGTCGACAAATGCAGTACATTGTACAATGTTACCTTTACCACTATGTTGACTCTTCCCTGCGGTAATTTCGGGTAACCCGCGGTGGCTTGGTCTCTTTTTGATACATCTTTTGGTGTCCTGCAAAGAATTGGAACAATGTTATTTGAATATTTGTGATTTGGGCGAATGAATTTGGAGGAATAATACTATGAGCACTTTACCGTTGTGCTAATTCTTCTTGCGCAAGTTGCATTTTCTTTGACTGTCTTTTAGTTTCATCCATAGATCTCCTGCAAATAATGGATGTAGCAATGGAAAAGACATTGCAATGCGTAAAACTAATATAAGGCTATAAGTTCTATAGAGTTGAATTTGTCTATTGTGCAATATGCAATTTTAGGAAAATTGGATTGTGATCAGTCCAATATGCTTCTGATATATAGAAAGAGCATATATTTGTAGTCGTGTTGGACCAAATGTGATCAATGACTGAGTTGCCTATGCTAGGTTGTTGGTTCAACACAAATTGTATGTTGTTCTGTTGCATATAACTGTGAAGCATTTTTTTGTTTCTGCTTTCTGAAGACATGTCGACATTAAAATTGCCTAAAATGTACATGTTTTCTGAATTTGTGGATCCAATAATTATTTGCAAGATTGTGATTACTTCATCTATGGCAGTTGCAGGTCTTGCATAAATATTACAAACATTGAGTTCATTGTTAGATAGCATTATTGTTAATGTGATAGCTTCAATATTTGAGGTTTCATGGTGTGTTGTTTTTGACAAGAGTAAATGTTTCTTTGTTAAAGTTGCTATGCCATGGATGTTATGTACAGAGGAGCTATGAAAATTCTGTAGCAAGGTATTTAGCTGAAAGGAATGCATATGTGTTTCTTGGAGACACAAGATATCAGATTGCATTATGTTATAGTCATTGACAATGTCTTCTGCATGTGCTTTCAAGCTACGAGTGTTCAATGTACATAGGAGCATATGCGATTTGCTTTTTGAACATGTACTTAGATTATCAAGTTGCCATTGTGCACATGTCTAAAGATGGGACATTTCTAGTTGTATTTTGTCTTTAACTTTGAAGTTTTTTGAAGTTAAAGGTTGTAACAGGAATAATGATTCTACCGATTTTGTTCGTGATAGAGCTGTATAGGTTATTCCATGTTGTCTAATGCCTGTGGGATCAAAAGCCAAGGCCTCCATTGTTAATCCTTGGGATCGATGTATGGTTCGTGCACATGCTACTTGTACTGGGAATTGTTTTCTAGTTGTAATTTTCTTGTTTATTGCTATTTTCTAGATTGGCCTAGCAATGCATTGTATAGGCACCCAGTCTTTCTCAATGATAGTAGAATAGCAGTGTGCTAGTTTTGTGCGCTGCTGATGTCCAATTGATGGGTCATTAAATTTAATCCAGACAATATCAATATTGTTTTGTGTTGTATATGCTTTAAAAATTCCATCTAAACCGTTGACGAGGCCATCTTGAACATTGTAATTGCCTGCATAAAGCTCAACAAGAATGTTTGGTTTCAAGCATATTTGTGATGGGAGTGTCGTTGTGTGACTGTACACTCGTATTGCATTAAGGTCCTCGTGAACTTCATCTATTGCATCTAGCACAATCATTTGGGTTGGAATGATTGATAACATTTTGTTGTTATGTGCTTGAACATCTATTCTCCTATAGAAAAGGTGTGGAAGCAATGGATCTAATGGTACAGGACGAAAGAAAATTTTGTTGATATAGTCTATATCATGAGTTGTCTGAATGCCTACTCGTAGTCTATTAAGGATTGAAATAAATATTTCATCTTTTTGTCTCATGGTAGTCACCAATGAATAGCATTTTATGTGGTCTTTCCAAAAACTATAAGGCATTAATTCAATTGGAGTAGGCCTATTTTCGAAAACCACAGAGTCAAGGA
>VDFB02383877.1:0-46516 GCA_007258455.2 Sequoia sempervirens | reverse complement strand
TGGCAATTTGGAAAAGGTGTTAAAAATATGTAAAGAACACAACCTTTCACTCAACAATGAAAAGTGCTTTATGATGATGAAACAAGGCATAGTATTAGGGAACTTTATATCCAATGCAAGGATTAGGGTTGACCCATACAAAATAGAAATTATATCTACATTACCTGTTCCAAAAAAGCAAAGAGATATCAGAAGTTTCCTTGGCCATGCAGGCTACTACAGATAGTTTATCAAAGATTTTAGTAAGATTGTTGCACCATTGTTTGTTTTGCTAAGTAAGGACATTGAATTTGAGTGGACATTAGAGTGCCAACACTCATTTGATGAGCTAAAGAGAGCCTTAACTTAAGCACCAGTTCTTAGAGGCCCTAATTGGACCCTACCTTTCAATATACATACATATGCTTCATATTTTGCAATTGGAGTAGTTTTGGGACAAAAAGAAGGTAATAAAGAGTATACAATTAACTACATTAGTAAAAATCTTCAAGGAACAAAGTTGAAATATATTGTCACAAAAAAGGAGATTCTTGCAGTAGTGTATGCCATCAATAAATTTAGGCATTACATTATTGGTTATTCAATTTTTTCCACACAAACCATACATCCATCAAATACTTGATGAACAAGCCAGTATTTGGGGTTAGATTGGTAAGATGGTTGCTCCTTCTACAAGAATTTGACATTACCATAGTGGACAAACCTAGTAAAGCTAATGTAGTGGCAGATTTTGTGTCAAGGTTTCCAACATATTCAACTGAAGGAGTGGTGGATGATTCCTTCCTAGATGAACACTTATTTTCTCTAAATGTACATATACCTTGGTATGTTGACATTGCCAATTATCTGGTAACAAAGCAGATTCCACCACACTTTTCTCCAAGGGAAAAGAGATAGCTGGTACACAAATATTTTCCTTACTCTTGGATATCAAGTTTTCTATTTTATATTGGCCTAGACAACATCATGAGAAGGTTCATAATGGAAGATGAAATATTTGATATTATAAAGGCTTGCCATGATGAGCCATGTGGAGTTCATTTTGCAATAAAAAGAACAACATTTAAGATCCTCATAACTGGCTATTATTGTCCAACTTTGAGTAAAGATTTTGTTAAATACACAAGGAGCAGTGGTAGGTGCCAAAGGATGGGACAACCAACAAAGAGTGATGAAATGCCATTGCAGCCTTAGTTGACATTAGCTCCTTTTGAAAAATGGGGTCTAGACTTTATTGGACCAATCTAACCTACTTCCAACAACAAGGAATACATTCTTGTTTGCATTGATTACTTGAATAAATGGGTAGAAGTAAAGGCCTTGCAATTTTCTAGAGATGGCAATGTGGAATGTTTTTTATATGAGGATATATTTACTAGGTATGGAGTACCTAGAGAAATATTCACTGATCAAGGACCATAGTTTACTTCTAATCCCATCACCAAATTGGTTGAAGAATACCAAATTAGACATAAGAAGTCAACACCTTTCCACCCTCAGGCTAATGGTCAGGTGGAAGTCACTAATAGAGAAATTGGAACTATTCTAACCAAGACAGTGCAACTACATAGGAAAGATTGGGTTGCAAGGTTACCAGAAGTGGTATGGGATATAGAACAACCTAGAAAACAACAACTGGCTTTACACCTTATGAGCTAGCGTATGGTAAAACAATAGTCCTTCTAATTGAATTTGAATATAAAACATTAAGGACAACAATTGAACTGGAAATGGATCTAACAAAAGCTCAAAAATAAAGGTTGCATAACTTAAATGGTTTAGATGAGATTAGAATGGAGGCAATCCATCACACTTAGGTAGTACAACAACAAAGAATGAAACAACATGATTAATAAATTAAACCAAGGAGTTCAATGTCAGAGACTAGGCACTACTATTTGATTCAAGGTAAAAATATTTCAAGGGGAAGCTCCAATCTAGGTGGTTGGGTCCCTATGAAATTAGTCAAGTTTATCCTAATGGAGCAATCAAGCTACATACCATAGATGCGGTTAGATTTTCTCTTCTTGTAAACGACCATAGATTGAAATTATATAAGAAGCCATTACATAAGGATGATTTTATATTCTCCATGTTTCAACAATATGGTGCTCGTAGTGAACTAGATACAAAATATGACACACAAAGTGATATTTCACCAACACATGATACACCAAGCACTTCCATTGACCTAGTGATTGAGCTACATAGCTCAATCCCTAAGATCACTTAGGTTTAATCTTTTACTTTATCTCACAAGCACACACAACATAGTTCTAATGATGTTTATAATTTCTCCATTGGGACCTATTTTTCAAACATATTCAAACGGGTCTTGATGTTGTAGGGACCTATAGCAATAGCTCTCAAAATTCAGAAATGGTCTTATTATTGATAGTACCCGTAGCACCGTCTAGCAGAAAAAAAATTCAAAATTTTTTGTGCCACATTAACTGCACTTTATGCACATTCATTCCACCACTTTCACATGCAATACCCATTGTTTCACAATAAGTACCCACAACATGAATCTTTTATTCCTTGCTGCCACTTCTCATTTGAACCATTCAATTTGTCACATCACCAGCTAATAAACATCTAATTTGTCCCATCATTTTGCATTCGCCACCTCACAACCCATTTGCATACAGTTAATACCAGTCAAATCAATACAAAATCTAGATACAAGCTTTCCAGTTTACATGTGTGACGATTAGTTATCTTTTCAACCTGGTACACAAGGTTCGTTGTCATAATTAGCATAAATTTCAATAAAATTTTATGATATCTTTCATATTAATTCACGCATCTGAAAAGTATTACCATTAATTTCCTTACTTATTAATCATACCACTTCCTAGACACAAGTTGAAGTGTGGTCAATTCAACCATTAAGTTGGGGTGAGGGTATAACTCAACTCACTTTGTTTTGAAATCCGCTACCTAAATCAAATTCAATAGATATGCAAGACATGCAAAACCCTCCTAAATTACATTCTATTTTCATTGCCACTTCCAATTTTCAAATTTCAAACCCTGAGCACTTGAGCTTAGTTTAAACCATATTCAAACCTAGAACCTGTTTGTGAGCTCAAATTGAGTTGGTACTGAGAAGAAAAAGTGCAGTTGTGGTATGGTAGTAGAAGTACATAAAGAAGTGACACAAATAAACAACACAAATAAGAAGGGTTTTGAGGGTGGTAGAGTGGATGTTGAATTTTCAAGACTGAATTGGATATATTGAGTGAAGAAAAGAAGGTCATAATTGGAGGAGATGTTATCAGGCACGAGCCAATAGTTCATAAGAAAATTCTGGAGGATGCAATGGTTCTACCCATTTTTACCAGGGTTGGTTGGCTTGATTATTTCTTGAAATTAACAAAATTCAGTGATGATATGACAAGAAGGTTTGCAACTACACTTGAGTATGACAAAGCAATGGTGAAGGGATTGTCTATAGATGCATTTGAGACCGCCATTGCACAAGTCATTGGGTTATTGAGAACTAGGGTAGAGTTTCTAGCATGTGCTAACGCAGTTGTAGCTAGGGAGGAATTTTGTGAACGAGGGGAGGAATTAGACTCATCATCACAAGGTACAAAGAGACTTTCTCTTCCCTGGTTATGGGTGAATTGTGCTTCCTACATTGTTAGATATATCACTTGTGACAATAGGAAAAACCTCTTATATATAGTACATTTTAAACTACTTAGGCACCTTCGGCATAATAAGTTAGTGAATGTGCCAAAATTTACTTATAATTTATTGAAATAGATGGCATCAAAATACCAAAGAAAATAAAGTGACACTTCTCTATCTCATCACTGTTTAATTGCTTTACTGATAAAAGAAGTTTGAGGATTCAATATCCACAAGTGAATTGGGAACATTTTAAGGAGTGTATAAATATTAATAGCTTGCTAGATGCACTTGTGGCACCTGAAAATGTAGAACCTCAAGATGAACATGTAATGGAAATCCCTCATATCTCACCTATGACTTCACCTACCCGTAGCTAAGGTGAGCATGAGGAACCTAATGAGCCAGAGTCTAGGTCACCTATAATTGAGGAAATTCCATCTTCTTCAAAATCACAAGGACTCAAGAGAAGGAGAGGTAGTACATATACATCCTCCACACCCTCTAAAATAAAAGAGAAGAAAAGAGATACTAAAACAAGAAAGAGGATGTTCCAAAGAAGAAGAAGGGTGTTAAGAAGGAGAAGAAGAAAGCTAAGAAATAAATAATCGCACCTAGATGCTTAGGCAAATTAAAGAAACAGGGTGTCATGGGAGGAAACATATAAAAACCTAAAGAAGAAGAAAAGAGTAAAGAACAACAACAGGAAGATGTCAAATTAGTAGAAACAAACTTTGAAGGAAAGGGAGATATCCGTGGTAATGTAAATATGCAAGTCAAAAGAAAGAGATGTAGTAACAACTTCTAATTCAAAATCAAAAGATATGTTTACTGCTAAGAAAACACAAAAGGAAACCCTAGACAGTCCAATTCATGAGGACTATGAAGGGGAAGGTAATGAGCATTTTGTGGATACAAAGGAGATGCATATAGAGGAAAGAATGTTAGGAAGGAGCTCCAAGAAGCCTTGGACAAGATTAAACACTTGGAAGAGTTAGGACAAAGCTATGAACATAAGGACAAGGAGACGGAAACAAAGATACAAGAAATGGAGGAGAAATTGCAAATGTATGGCCATAGTACTAAGCTTGATTTACTGGCATAGTTGGCCATGACTAAGAGTGGGGATGGAGAGTTGGTAATACTAGATCAAAAACCTCCTTCCATCAGGACTCCACCTTATCATACCACCTTGTCACTTGGTCATCAGTTATGGAAATTGATTGAGGATTTTTCGTAGGAAAAGGAAAAATGGAAGAGGGAAAAATAATTTTTGATTGAAGAGCATATAAAGGAACTAGAAAAGAAAGACATGGAGTTAAGTAGATCAACAGTCAGGTTGGAGGAAGTAGTAGATGAAGTTGCACAAATTATCAAATGTAGACCACCAACAAGGACATACACATTGTTTCTACAAGAAAGGTTTCTATGTTTTCAATTTAGTAGACCGATTAGTAAACAGTCAGTTGGTATGAGTAGAAAATTTGAGTTTCTTAATGCTTTTGTTGATTCCACACCTAAGGATCAAGATCAATTGTGTGAATATTATTTACACAATTATGTAGTGCCAGATGAGACAAAATGGAATCCTCTGATGTTTGCAGGGGATCTTCAAGTAAGAGCACTTACATCCTATTATAGAAATGAACAACTCAAGGGTGAAATAATGGAAGAATATGAGGAGAAGGAGAAATCAATTGTTCTCCCCATAAGGAAAGAAGCTAAAAAATCTGATGCATTCATTGATGAATGGCTGAAACTCATTGATCATAAGGGCGTGGGCAAGGAAATCATGAAACTTAGGAAGATAGATTATGAAAGAATACAAAAACTAGCTGTGGGTCTGGGACAACAGTGCTACAGTTACATGCAGAGAAGATGGAATAGCCTAACTTTGAAATTACAGAAAAAATAACCTCATTCAATGTATAATTTCACCACCATGCTTCAAAGGGTACATAGGTACATAACGATTGGTATTGATAGAGGAATCTACTAGGTGTCACATTTCACCCACCTATGTTGCTCTATCCAGTTCCATACTGGACTGGGGAGAAAGGTGAGGAATGTGAGAGAGTTGGGAATTATTAGAATGAGTCAACTTGCAGAGTATAGAGGTTTTTACTTGAAACAAATCCAAGGAGTTAATGTTGTTATGGACTCAAGGTAGATCACCTTGTAGTATAATTAGTACCCCTAGTGTTTTGCTTGGAGACAAACAAAAGTATAGTTGGGGGGAGTGATGGGTCTAGTTATTAGCTTATTTTTTGTTACTTTCAAACACTTTTAGATATACTTTCAAAACAATACTCCTATATTATACTACCTTTTCATACTCATTATGCAGAATTGAACCTAAAATATAATGATGGGAATATGGTTATGGCATAATAGTATTGCATGGTTTATATGAAGATATGTATGAAATGTGGATGGGATTCTATGTTTTAATTATGGTGGTTAGTCTTGTGAACATGCTTTGTGAATTAACCTTTTTGCAGTCAAGAAGGAACTGTCGTATGTTGCAGTTGGAAACTGAACTCGCAACAAAAGGAAGACTAGGAAAGAAAAATAAGGGAGTTCTAGATTAAGTTGAATGTGATAATTGTTGATTAAAGGTACCTGTTGGAGATTGAACGTGCATCATTATAACAAGTTAATAAGTGTTGGAAGAGGAGGGCTCCTTTATTGATAGGATTTTGATAAATGTTTGTGTTTTCCTGCAATCCTATTTTACATAGTTTTAGTCCTATTAGGATTCTTCTTTTCAGTTATAGTTTGAATAGTTCAATCTTAACTGTACACTCTGATATCTAGAAGTGGAAAGTTAATTATTGTAGTTAGTTTTTTCCTTGAATAAGACTCTCTCAAGCTTGTATATAGCCGATGGTTGAGTCCTTAGATAAGTTAGTTGGTTTTTAGCTTTTTATTATCAATTATTTTTAGTTTCAAGACATGATGGATATTCAAAATGATTGAATACAATATGTGAGAAGATCTTATGTAATCTTTCATGATATGCAATGAATGAAATCAATTTCACTGGATGCATAGAATCTGTTAGTTAGATTTGGTTTTAGTTAAGTGAGAACAACCACTTGAGCAAGCCACTCAAGGCAACTGTTCTTCACTTCATTTCCTAGTTGTTTATTTTTGTTTAATAGTTATTTTCCACTTATCATTACTTCATGAACTAATTGCAAGTTGAACTAGAATCTCATACTTTGCTTATTGGAAATGAATGTTCATGAGCGTGCATGTAATGGTTAACCAGTAGTACTCTGAAGATTAAATTAGCTAATTTTTTAGTTTTGATTAGTTTTGAGTTGATATAGTGATCTTTTATTTATAATAGTTTAGTTATAGTTTCAGCTGTAGGTACCCATAGCCATTAGTTCTAGCTTATTCTTTCACTATCATGCAATTTTGTAATTTCCAGCAACTAGAATAACTTGGATAGGATAGCTTAGGTAGTTTTGAGTCTTTAAAGGAATATACAATGTTGCACCATCACAAGTTTATAAACCTTGGGTTGACATTTTAATGTAGTCTTTACAATGTTGAGTGAATTGTTTAGCCAAATAAACCTCTGAATAGCATAGGTCCTACCAAGTTTACAACACATTAGTTTATAAACCTTGGGTTGACATTTTAATGTAGTCTTTACAATGCTGAGTGAACTGTTCAACTAGCTAAACCTCTAAATTGCATAGGTCCTACCAAGTGAACGAGGGGAGGAATTAGACTCATCATCACAAGGTGTGAAGAGACTTTCTCTTTACTGGTTATGGGTGAATTGTGCTTCCTACATTATTAGATATATCACCTATGATGGTAGGAAAAACCTCTTATATATAGTACATTTTAAACTACTTAGTCACCTTCAACATAATAAGTTAGTGAATATGCCAAGCTTTCTTTATAATTTGTTGAAATGGATGGCATTAGAATACCAAAGAAAACAAAGTGACACTTCTGTTGGGATATGGTGTTGTACACCATTGCATAAAATGATTTATCATAATATTGTAATTAAATAATTATTTAGTTGTCGTGCACCTTGGTGGTGTTGTTAATAACACTAAGTAATTATTTGGGGTACACTTGATGTTGTATTGTAACATTGTATTATTATTTATTGTGTGGGAGACGTGATAATAATTTAATATTGGGGAAATATTAAATAAAGTGATGTCTTAGTACCCAATATTAAATAGGGGTTAGTGGTTTTGTATTCACATGGTTTTGTGGTACATGGTTTCACCTTACCACTAGTTGTATTATGTGTGAGCTTGTGTCTATAAAAGAAAACACATGTGTAGTGGTTTAGGTTGGTTGAGTGGGTTGGCTATCATTATTGAGTCTTCTTGTGGAGTGCATTTGTGAAGCATGGCATGGGATGTGTGGATTCATGCTTGGACACATGGGAATGCATTGGAGGGATTGATGCTTCAGAGGTATTCATTGTAATTCTTGTATTTTCTTATTGTTGATTAATATGATGGAGTATGGATGCTTTTGGAGGTTGGTTTTTTCCCTCTTGAGGGTTTTCCCAGGGTATATTTTGTGTTATCTTATGGCTTGTCTATTTGATCTATGCATTTGGAAAAATTGTATGCATGTTTAACTCTTGTGGGTTATGTAGGAAATGATTTAAGATTGTGGGTCTGAACGCAATATTTCCTAACAAGTAGTATCAAAGCTTTCATGGTTGAATAATCTTTGTTATAACCCTAGTTTGAGAGTTTTTGCAAAGTTGAAGCTATGGACATGCATGTAGGGTTTGAGGCATTACAAGATATGGGACACATGTTACACGTGTTTATTTGTTGATTTGGGCTTTTGGGTTGTCAAGATTTGAAGTTTTCCAAATTTGGGTGAAAAAGGGTTTCTTGGTTTGAGTTTGTATATGAAGGTTTTGTAGGGGAATTTTTATGGATGAACTCTTGAGACAAAAAGGACCCCATGGTCAGATTTAGGTTGTCTGAGAGATGAATTTTGACATAAAATTTGACCTATTTTGGAGAAGTTGAAAAAAAGGCAATTTTTTTTAGGAAAAAGGCCAATTTGCCCAAATCGACATGTGTAGGAAATAAAAAGTTAAAAACTCCGTCATTATTTGTCCGTAGAAAAAATTCATTGTCGGATGGAAAAATCATTAAAAACCAGGTGCAAAAATAAAATACAAAAAAGATTAGAAAAGACTTTGAAAATTTTAAAATAAATAAATAAATAAATAAATAAATATATATATATATATATATATTGGGGGGGGTCGGACTCCCCACTCGTAGCCATACTCTATAGCCCGCGCTGACAAGGTACCAAAAGGTATGCCTGTGGGCTCCTTTCCAATCAGCAAAGGCTTCTAGCCAGCAATCGCCGATTAGACAACCTTCTAACCGCTGAAACAAAAAAAAAGAAAATTTTAATTAAAATTTAATTCATTCAAAATTCTGCCATGGAAATTTCAAATGCCATATTTCAAACAAGTTTAAGCCCGATTTAATATTCACTTCGGGTCCGTAAGGGAGGAGCTTTGAAATTTTTAAAATGAAAAAGGAAACTAAATGTAATAACCCTTTGGGTTCGCTACTAGGCCACGTCAGCGGGTCAGCTAGTGGGCCATCACAGAGCCACCAAGAGGGCAAATAGTGCTTTTTCTAGCATTTTTTTCAAATGCATGTAACTTTCGCCCATGATGTCAGATTTTTGATTTCTTCTTGTAGTTGTTGGAAAGCTAGTTTTGAGTGCTACAGTGGTACAAGTGTGGTTCCTTGAATTTTCTATTTTGACATGTTTTTGGGGCCTAGAAGTCAGATGTTCTCGTTTGCACGTTTTGATCATAAATTTTGCATACGAAATTGGATTTTCAATTTCAAATAAGCATTAGAGAGCATTTGTAGTGTACTACATAGTGGTTTAGATTGTTTACCAGTTTGGGGAACATGTTGAGCTTGGTACTTGTTTGATAACTTGTAGGTTCTTGAGATTTGGGGTGTGATTGTGTGAGAATTCAAAATGAGTCAAGAGGTGAAACCTTGAGGGAGTACATGTTTTTATATGTTATTTATGATGATACAAGTAATTATCAAATTGGTGCTTCTAGGTATAGGTTTACAGGGGATTTTCAGAGTTGGGACTTTGATGGTGACAAGTACATAAGTTGTCTTCAGTTTTGAGGACATGCTTTGACATGCTTTGAGACTTAGAGTCTTGTATGGGTGATAGTTGAGTGCAGGTACAGTGATGGCTATGGTTATGGTGTCATGAATATGTAGGTACATTTGATGCATTGGCACGTCATGATCATGTATGTGGTGTTTGGTGGTGATATGGTTTGATGTTAGGAGATTGTACTTATCTTCTTGATGCTTATTGGGTTCCTTGATTATGATTACTCATTTGTGGACATGGTTGGAAAATCAGATCAGTAGTTGATTTGGTGTTTGAGTCTTGATGTCTATAGGATTATCTTCTTTGATATCTCAGTTTGTGGTTACTAATGTGATAATGAATTTGCATGTTTCAGTGGTTGGATCTATAAGTTATGTGGTTGGTAGGTATGCACAACCTATTGATTGCAGTGGGATGCCACATATGTGTACTGTCTATATCCACTAGGTTTGATTTATTGATGTTGCAAATTTCATTAGTTGGCCTTGTTTGTGGTCATTTGTGCATGGGTATGTTGTTTCAGAATTGAGAGGATGGATGATTTGAGTACTTGATTAGTTGGTTCATGGGACTTGTAGCATGTGGCTTGATCATAATGTCATGATAGTTTGTTACATTCATTGGTTATACACTTTCAGTGGGAGCTTTTGATAGTGACAACTTGGTGGTGTTGGATTGGTTTGTGATGTTTTGATGGTGGTTGTATGTATCTTCTTGGCTTGGAGATCTTGGTTTACTTGTATGTTACTGACATTATAGTTGAGTGTGTGTAGACCTAGATGATCTTCATGGAGAGGATGGTATCCATGATGCCATGTGTAGCTCGTACCACGGTTCAGTGGGAGTTGTTGGCAGTGATGTGGATGCATCATTGGATTTATGTTATGGTGCATGTGATCTCCTAGGAGGATATGGTTAGATCATGTTGTTATGATAGGTTCTTGATTATGTGATTGGAGCTTTGACATAGATCGTGTGTGGTTCTCTTTTTATTGAGTACACTAATCATTTGCTTGATTACTTTATGATGGTGTGGTTTTTCATTTGAAGTTTGGAATGTATTGATCAGTTACAGGTGCTTGTGGATACTTAGAGATGCAAGTGATGGTTGGTGTTCTCTTGTGATTAGAGACATTTGCTTGAGATTGTTACTCTTTGGAGGTTTCAATACGAATGCCGAGGAACTTTCACTTGGTATGGATGTGATTTCATGATAGATCGATAGAGGAGATTGTTCTTGGAGTAAGTCATGATGACTTGGTTATCTCAGAGGAGCATTCTCATTCCCCACTCTTGGTCTACTTAGTAGTTGATTATTTGAGAGGTATTTTCCCATTATATCTTTCAGATGTGTTATGTTTCGTGCTTTGATTTCTCATGGGATTGAGTTGATTCATGGTGTTTTGGATACTCATTTGAGGATGGTTTAGCATGAGTTTATATGTTTTATCTCTCATAGATATGGATCTTAAGCTATGGATAGTTAGTTTTGGAGGATTCATTTTGAGGGATGTTATGTCATCGTTATCTCCTTATGCATTTGAGTTTATGATAAGATGGTTGATGGGATGATTTCCAGTTATGGGGATGGTTACTATGAGTTTGATCTTCTTGATTAGAGAGGCTTATATCCATGTTAGAATTGTTACATTGATTTATATGTTGTACTTGATCTATGAGATTGGGTGTTATGGATGTTGTTGAGGATTTTCATTTGGGGTTGGTTAGGAGATCATACTTGACACAACATTACACTTTTGAGCTGTTGGTAGGACATTATGGTTTATAGGTTTCTCTCTTCATGGTTCCTTCCTTGGATGTTCATGCTTTTATGCTTTTAGGGAGGATGGTGGCAACATGTTGTGAGAGATTATGTGGCTTCTTGGGTTGCATGTGTGGATCATTGATATTGTTCTTGGTACTTCATGCTTTCATTTACTTATCACACCTTGATATATAGTGTTGATTAGTAGACTTGATATGCTTTGACATTACCTATGTAGTGGGAGTTCCTGGATATGTATGTTCTTCATTAATAGGTTTTATACAGGGAGCTTGTGATTGTAGTTTATAGGTTGCATTTGTTCTTGGCATGAGTTTATAGATGTATTGATACCTTGGAGGTATGGATGGTTGGATGCAAATTAGCATGTGTTGTAGATGCTATTTCTAATTGTGTTGGTTTTTCAGTTGACAACAACTTGGTTAGAGCCTTTTTTATCACTTGGATTTGATGCTTGTGCTCATGGATTGGTGCATATTCACATTGGCATGTTCCTTTTCTTCTATAGGCGGCATGTTGGAGGATGAGAGGAGTTCTTGCTTGAGATGGTGGTCACTTTGTTCTTATTGCAAGTATCTTGATGGAGCACAAGAGCATGTTGGTGATTCATGTGGTTACATGTATGGCTATGATGATGTATTTCATGTATTGATCCCTTATGCAATGTATACATCAAGTGGGAGAATTTTGGGATATGGTGTTGTACACCATTGCATAAAATGATTTATCATAATATTGTAATTAAATAATTATTTAGTTGTGATACAGCTTGGTGGTGTTGTTAATCACACTAGGTAATTATTTGGGGTCCACATGATGTTGTATTGTAACATTGTATTATTATTTATTGTGGGAGAGACATGTGATAATAATTTAATATTGAGGAAATATTAAATAAAGTGATGTCTTAGTACCCACTATTAAATAAGGGGTTAGTGATTTTGTATTCACATGGTTTCACATTACCACTAGTTGTATTATGTGTGAGATTGTGTCTATAAAAGAAAACACATGCATAGTGGTTTAGGTTGGCTGAGTGGGTTGGCTATCATTATTGAGTCTTCTTGTGGAGTGCATTTGTGAGGCATGGCATGGGATGTGTGGATTCATGCTTGGACACATGGGAATGCATTGGAGGGCTTGATGCTTCAGAGGTATTCATTGTAACTCTTGTATTTTCTTATTTCTGATTAATATGATGGAGTATGGATGCTTTTGGAGGCTGGGTTTTTCCCTCTTGATGGTTTCCCAAGGTATATCTTGTGTTATCTGTGGCTTGTCTATTTGATCTATACATTTGACAAACTTGTATGCATGTTTAACTCTCATGGGTTATGTAGGAAATGATTTAAGATTGTGGATTTGAATGCAATATTTCCTAACAACTTCCCTATCTCATCATTGTTTAAATTCTTTATTGATAAAAAGAAGTTTGAGGATTCAATACTCACAAGTGAATTGGGAAGATTTTAAGGAGTGTATAGATATTAATAGCTTGCTGGATGCACCTACGACACCTAAAAATGTAGAACCTCAAAATGAACTTGTAAGGAAAATCCCTCATGTATCACCTACGACTTCACCTACTCGTAGCCAAGGTGAGCACGAGGAACCTAATGAGCTAGAGTCTAGGTCATGGTGCCTATAGTTGAGGAAATTTCATCTTCTTCAAAATCACAAGGACTTAAGAGCAAGAGAGGTAGTACATCTACATCCTCCAAACCCTCTAAAATAAAAGAGAAGAAAAGGGATACTCCAAAGAAGAAAGAGGATGTTCCAAAGAAGAAGAAGGGTGTTAAGAAGGAGAAGAAGAAAGTTGAGAAATAAATACTCACACCTAGATGCTCAAGGAGATTAAAGAAACAAGGTATCATGGGGGGAAATGTAGAGAAACTTGAAGAAGAATAAAAGAGTAAAGAACAACATCAAGAAGATGTCACATTAGTAGAAACAAACTCTAAAGGAAAGGGGGATATCCCTGGTAATATAAATATTCAAGTGAAGAGAAAGAGATATGTATTAACAAATTTTGATTCAGAATCAGAAGATATGTTTATTGCTAAGAAAACACAAGAGGAAACCCTAGACAACCCAATTCATGGGGACTATGAAGGGGAAGGTAATGAGAATTTTGTGGATACAAAGGAGATGCATATAGAGGAAATTATGTTAGGAAGGAGCTCCAAGAAGCCTTGGACAAGATTAAACACTTGGAAGAGTTAGTACAAAGCTATGAACAAAAGGAAAAGGAGAGGGAAACAAAGATACAAGAAATGGAGGAGAAATTGCAAATGTATGGCCATAGCACTAAGCTTGATTTACTAGCATAGTTGGCCATGACTAAGAGTGGGGATAGAGAGTTGGTAATACTAGATCAAAAACCTCCTTCCATCAGGACTCCACCTTATCATACCACCTTGTCACTTGGTCATTAGTTATGAAAATTGATTGAGGAGTTTTCTGAGGAAAAGGAAAATGGAAGAGGGAAAAATAATTTTTGATTGAAGAGCATACAAAGGTACTAGAAAAGAAAGACATGGAGTTAAGAAGATCAATAGTCAGGTTGGAGGAAGTAGTAGATAAAGTTGCACAAATTATCAATTGTAGACCACCAACAAGGACATACACATTGTTTCTACAAGAAAGATTTTGTATGTTTTCAATTTTGCAGATTAATTAGTAAACAGTCAGTTGGTATGAGTAGAAAATTTAAGTTTTTTAATGATTTTGCTGATTCCACACCTGAGGATCAAGATCAGTTGTGTGAATATTATTTACACAATTATGTAGTGCTTGATAAGATAGAATGGAATCCTCTGATGTTTGTAGGGGATCTTCAAGTAAGAACACTTACATCCTATTATAAAAATGAACAACTTAGGGGTGAAATAATGGAAGAATATGGGGAGAAGGAGAAATCAATTACTCTCCCCATAAGGAAAGAAGCTAAAAACCTTGATGCAGTCATTGATGAATGGCTGAAACTCTTTGATCATAAGGGTGTGGGCAAGAAAATCATGAAACTTAGGAAGGAAGATTATGAAAGAATGCAAAAAATAGCTGTGGGTCTGGGACAACAGTGCTACAGTTACATGCAAAGAAGATGGAACAACCTAACTCCAGTACATGACGATTGGTATTGATAGAGGAATATACTAGGTGCCACTTACATTTCACCCACCTATGTTTCTCTATCAAATTCCGTACCAGACTGGGGAGAAAGGTGAGGAATGTGAGAGAGTTTGGCATATCAAAATGAGTCAACTTGCAGATTATAGAGGTTTTTACTTGAAATAGATCAAGGGAGTTAATGTTGTTATGGACCTGAGGTAGATCACCTTGTAGTATAATCAGTACCCCTAGTGTTTTTCTTGGGGACAAGCAAAAGTCTAGTTGGGGGGAGTGATGGTTCTAGTTATTAGTTTATTTTCTGTTACTTTCATGCATACTTTTAGATATACTTTCCAGAAAATACTGCTATATTATACTACCTTTTCATACTCATTATGTAGACTTGAACCTAAAATATAATGATGGGAATATGGTTATAACATAATAGTATTGCATGGTTTATATGATGATATTTATAAAATGTGGATGGGATTCTATGTTTTAATTATGGTGGTTAGTCTTATGCACATGCTTTATGAATTAACCTTTTTGCAGCCAAGAAGGAACTGTAGCATGTAGCAGTTGGAAGCTGAACTAGCAACAAAAGGAAGATTTGAACAACAAAACAAGGGAGTTCCAGATTAAGCTGAATGTGATAATTATTGATTAAAGAAATCCACTGGAGATTGAATGTGCATCATTATAACAAGTTAATAAGTGCTGGAAGAGGAGGAATCCTTTATTGATAAGATTTTGATAAATGTTTGTGTGTTTGACATGCAATCCTGTTTTATACAGTTTCAGTCCTATTAGGATTCTTCTTTCTTTTTAGTTATAGTTTGAATAATTCAATCTTAACTGTACACTCTGATCTCTAGGAGTGGAAAGTTAATGATTGCGGTTAGTTGTTGCTTTGAATAAGACTCCCTCAAGCTTGCATATAGCCAATGGTTGAGTCCTTAGATAAGTTAGTTGGTTTTTAATTTTTCATATCAGTTATTTTCAGTTTCAAGACATGATGGATAATCAAAATGATTGAATACAATCTATGATAAGATCTTATGTAATCTTTCATGATATGCAATGAATTCAATTTCATTGGATGCGTAGAATCTGTTAGTTATATTTGGTTTCAGTTAAGTGAGAAAAACCACTTGAGCAGGCCACTCAAGGTAACTTTTCTTCACTTCATTTCCTAGTTGTTTATTTCTATTTAATAGTTGTTTCCCATTTATCATTACTTCATGAACTAATTGTAAGTTAATCTAGAATCTCATACTTTTCTTATTGGTAATGAATGTTCATGAGCGTGCATGTAATGGTTAACCAGTAGTACTTCGAAGCTTAAATTAGTCGAGTTGTTATTTTTGATTAGTTTTGAGTTGTTACAATGATTTTTTATTTATAGCAGTCAATTACAATTTCAGCTGTAGGTACCCATAGCCATTAGTTCTAGCTTATTCTTTCACTGTTATGCCTTTTTTAATTTCCAACAATTAGAATAACTTGAATAGGATACTTAGGTAGTTTTGAGTCTCTGAAGGCATATACAATGGTGCACCATTACAAGCTTACAAACCTTGGGTTGACATTTTAATGTAGTCTTTATAATGTTGAGTGAACTGTTCAACTAGATAAACCTCTGAATTGCATAGGTCCTACCAAGTTTACAACACATTAGTTTAGACTGTACATCATCCTCTAAATGAAGATCCTCCATGGCCCCATCACAATCAAATAAATCGACATAAGCTCCCAAAGGGAAGAGTACAAAACATGATCTCCAAAACGAAGAAGATACAACATTGCCAAACCATCACTATCGCAAGCTCCCATTGAATCATGTAGCGAAGCTATCTATGACATAATGATAACAACCTCCTCAATGAATATCAACCAAAACCATGATCTTCAAGCTAAGAAGATACACCACCACAAACCAAATAGGAATCAAACCAACACCACCAATCAAGCACTTGCATAAACAATCATGTCATACCAAAGTCCCTAAAGCATAAAGGACATCCATGACACCATGATCACCACCAAATGTACCAACAACAATCTCCAACTATGTCACACATGTCTGCATCACATAGTCAACTACATAGGTCCCACATCATGGATACACAGTCTAGTAATATCATCTCTCCTCCTCAACATGACAACCAAACCAAAAATATCAATCTACAACAATAAAGCATCTATGGGTATAGAAAACCCACATCCAAGTCATAAATGTAACTTGTAAGCATAGACAACCTACAACACTACACAACTCGTAGATGCAACAATGCAACAAACAAATCCAACAATATACTGATAACCATGTCAAATAAGAATAATCAGAGATATACATGTGAGTATACAATGACTCCAACATCTAATCACCAAGATCTGAATAGCCATAAGCTCACAAAATCACTGTAGTAAAAAGAACCCATAAACATCTCAAATGGAAATAACAACAAATAATCATGCTAAAACATCTCCAAACCTAATCCACTATGTAGTTCTCTAAGCAAGCTTTTTGTTGACTATAAGAAGTCCAAAATTTGACTACGTATGTACAAGCACTCCATGTGAACAAGCATGTAACTGCACATCCCATGCCATGCTTCAACCCTCATAAATGATAACAAGAGCTAACTTTCCAACTAGCCAACCTTAAACAACTACCCATGTGTTTGATTTTATAAAAACAAGCTCACACAAAACCACCAAGTGGTATTACATAAAACCATATGATTAATACCATGAGCTTACAAAACCATTAACCTCTCATTTAATATTGGTAATTTAAGTTTTCCCTATATTAAATATTGTTCCCATGTGCAACCCCACATTAAATATTTAATCCAATGTTACATAAAACACATAAAGTGGCCCTAAGAATGCTAGACCCATGTGATGCATGCATCTCTAGATCCCCTAGGTGCACCAGATAATAAATAAATATTATATTTGTGGACAATGGAAATGGAATGCACAACTTCCTTGTTCACACCAAAAGGGGAATGAAGGAAGAGGGATCCGATTTCACAATGCTCACACTCAAGAACACACCCTTGAGGTTTCAATACAAAGGAGATTGAAATCTGTCAAAGGGGATTGTCCTCAAGGTTGAAAACTAATAAGGCAGTTCACCACTAATACAAAACTTGGAAAATGCAAGATGTTTGAAAATACAATGTGATATGTAAAAAGACCTAGAAATGTAAGTAAAATGTAACAAAAACTTATGAAATTGAAAGTGTGCACTTGGATACTTGAGAGAGATGTAAAGGAGCTCTAGAATCCTGAAGAATTCACTGTTGATGCCAATTGGGACTCATACGCCAAGCTGGGAGACTTAGTCCTGCTTCAGGAAGGTTGTGCCAAAACTGGTTTTGGGCAAAAGGGTACTCAAATTTGCAAAATTCATGTTTAGGTCTGGGCAGTGGGACTCATTTGCCACTAATGGTGAATCGGTCCACTTCTAGATTTTTTGAAATTCAAAAGTGGAATTTGTAGCCCTCAATCTGCACTTCTTCTCCTGGTTCAGATCTGGGTCTAAAACTATCAAATTCAACCTGTAGATGTTCTCCAAACTTCTCTTAGGACTTTGAAAACTTCAAATGATTTTGACAACTTGATTGCAACTTTTCCAATCTTGCTCTTTGACAAATCTACAACCTAAACCTGCAAATCACATGCAAAGAGAGGGAAACATTGTTGAGGGGTTAGTGAATAGGGGTTTGCCTTGGTCAAACCCTTGTTGGTAATTAAACCCTAGAAATGAAATGAAATATGGAAAGAGAATGATGAATGAAAAAAAGGCAATGCTAACACTCACCAAACCCTTGAAGTAGAATGCTGCAAACATGTGAATGATGGCTCCAAAGTGCTTGAATGCTCTTGTAAACAAAATGCTTGAATGGTAGATCACTTGATTGCTTGTTGGATTGATTGAGAGATTGGGGGTAAAATGATTAGAAAAACCTTATATTTATACTTGATTATGCAATAATTCTCGAAAATACAACATCACAAGCCAACCTTAGATCTTAGAAAATAAAAAAAATTGCAAGAATTTTGAATTAATTTTGAATTTTGTGCCAAAGGGGACTCATTCACCACTCTGGGTGAATGGATCCCACCTAAGGTGAATCATTCACCCAAAATGGCGAATGGGTCCCACCTTAGGTATTTGAAGTGAGTTTTGGAATTTAAGTGTTTTAAATGATGTTTAATGGGTTTATTCTAAAAAATACACATAAGTAAGGCCTATAGATGTAAAATAGGACCAATTATAGCATAAGAAGGTCCAATTATTAATGATAAGACTATAAAAGTGTGAAAGTTTGTTACAACACTTTATAACACTTTGAAATAAGACTTAGTAAATGATAAAAAGAGGCTATTTAGGTGAAACACATTAACAAGACCCTAGAAAAGTGTGAAAGTGTGTTACAACACTTTACAACACTTAAGTAAGGTACTACTTGAATTGTTTAGTTCACAAGGGCCCAAGACCTAGTGTGAATGCATTATCCACATTACAACATTAAATCAAAGCATAATTAAGCCAAAATCACAAGGAGGGCCCAAACAAGACATAAAAAGTAGAAGGGTTACTTTTTCGGTGTCCACGATATTTATTGTTGGAAGTTTGAGAAAATTGTTGGCGTGGTTTTCATTGATATGGTTGTTGGAAAAATGAGCATGATCATATATAGTGTTGTTATTGATGTCAAAATCATGGTTTGATGTCAACATTGAAGTCTACATTGAGGTACAATTGACTAGTGAAGCATGAGTGAGAATGGTGATGGTAATCCATTATAATAGTGCAAGAGTTTTGATCCGGTGCAAAACAAATGTGTTGATATTTAGGTAAGCCATAGAGTTAAACTCTTAGTGTATAGGGTATCAGTTTTTAGGTCCACACTGCTCCACCTTGAAGAATTTTTATCTTCAGTTCTAAGGAAATTTTGGTATGTTGTAGGATCTTAAATCCAAATTTTCATGTCTTGATGTCCTTTGGCGTAAAATTTATGATTGACAGAGTATCAGGTTTGCCAATAACAAAGTTATTATGATAGTACACATAATTGGAATGCTCTACATTCCACCACAAATTAATATCTGGTTATGCAGTTTTGAGGGAGTGCTTATAGGTGTTAGAAGGGTGTGTGGTCTAAGTGGCAAGTGTTTTGGTGGCTTGCATGTTGTGTTGTGAATGAATAGATGGTTCATATCACCAATCTTTACTATATGATGCTGACCTAAAGAGTTTAGGGTTATGCGAAGTTAAAATATGAATTGAGAAAACTTAAGGGAGTGATTATAGGTCCTTTCCGACCTATTTTTATGCATTACAAGTTTTGAGGTGTGTGTGGTTGAATCTTGAGCCGACAAGTTGATGTATTACATGTTTCATCTAATTAGGTTGACCTAATTGATGTTACAAGTATTTGTGGATGTAATGCATATAAATGTAAGATCATTTTCGCTGTTGATGTGAATATGTGATGAAACATGAGAAGTCTGTGAATATATTGTGAATGTGATGTGAATATAAGCAAAGCAAAGTGTGGAAGTGGTGTAGTATGAAGTGTGTTGATTTAGTATTTTGAGATCCAATGGAATTGTATCTCTTGCATATTTTAGATGCATTATTAGTAGTGCAAGTCTTGGTAGTGAGCCACCCCTCTTTTCTATTTTTCTAATTCTTTGGACATTGAGTCCTTCGGATAGTGAGTCCACCTGGTAGTGAGCCTTTCTGTAATGTGTTATGACTAGTTATAATATATTATGAGCTAATCCTCACTGTGGTTTTTCCCTTTTTAGGTTTTCCACGTAAAATCCTAGTGTTCATGTGTTATGTTCTTTGATGATTACTTTCATGGTTTATTTCCTTACTACAAATTGAATATAATGTTAGAGCTTGGTTCCTTGGAATAAGCTTAACCACTTGAGGAACATCTTGGAGGTTGAACACATGACTAATAGGAGATATCCTACTCCTCCAAAAGGAATTCCTATGGTAGGAATCACTAAAGAAAGAATATTGGATGGTTGATATGAATGGAGAACTCAAACTAGCCCTTGAAGATCTGGAAAGAACTGAGTGAGAAAAAATATCTGAAAGAAAATGTCAAGGAAGTAGATGAAAATGCATCAAAAAATTGAAGGAGAAGATCAAGAAGTTCAAAGAAAAACATAAGGAGGTTAATGAATAGTTGAAGCAATCAAATGAGACAATCACTAGTTTGAAAGTACAAGTTGAAGAAGGAAAAAGAGTTGAAGAATATCTGAATGACAAATTGAAAAGAAAACATGCAAAATGTTCAAAACTTGAAGAAGAGGTTGTAACTTTGAGATTAGATCTAGAGAAATACAAGAATCAAGAAGAGCTCTACAATACTTGATGAAATGATTCCAAATCAAAAGATTCTAAAGACAAATGAGGATTAGGGTTTGAAAAAGGAGAAAGTTCAAAAGCAGATCAAACACCAAGTACTAAAAAGAACAATGAACAAAAAAAGATTGAGGAAAAGAAGAGCAATGGAAAGTAGGTCTGGAATAAGGGGAAAGACTTCAAAAGACCACCTATCAGACAATAAAATGCACAAAGATACTCATGTTTTAATGGTTAGTGCTATTCTTACAATAAATTTGGACATAGAGCTAAAGAATGTAGAAGTAGAATAAATCAAAATGTTCAATATTTTCTCGGTTAGTGCTATACATGCAATAGATTTGTTCTTAAGGATAGTGAATGCAAAAATAAGATGATGAATGGTTACAATAATGGCATGAGGTTTCAATCTTTCAATGGCTATTGTTATGCATGTAATAGATTTGGGAACAAGGCTAATGCATGTAGATATAGAGTTGGTGGAAGTAAGCTTGTTCAAAATGTTGTCATATGTCACAAATGCAATAAACTTGGACATATAGCCAAATTTTGCAGAAGCAAGAATTTGAAGGTTGATCTAGTAAAGAATAATGATCTAGTGAAAAAGGCTAATCTAGTAGAGATGGAGAAAGAGATGAACAAGATATGGAAACAAAAAGAGGATAATGAGGTTAAGACTGGGTTTGTGCCAGCTTTTGGTGCAAATGTTTCCTCTAGAAACTAAATGAAGAGCTTTGGCTCAGGGGGAGTTTTAACTGGAAATCATTAAGCCCCTACCAAAGATATGGTGTTGATGCCTTCAATATATTGGAATAAGGTATAGGTCAAGATATGCTTGACCTATTGGTGAAAACATCAGTGGAAAATCTTATGTTGTATAATTTTGCAAAATGATTGAAGGTGACTATGTCATGAGAGTTATGATTCATTAGCTTTTGAACTAACTTAAAATTAATGAAATTAATGCATTTTAGGTCATCTAAAAGTGTTTATAAGTGATTTCACTTATGAAAACGATAATTTACATTCGAGTGTTTGAAGATTGAAGAGCAGAGAAGAGGCGAGTTGAAGTGATTCAAATTTTGTGCACAAAAACCCTAGCTGACATAATTCTAAAGGTATTTATAGATTTGTACTTTCCCCTAGTTTCAGAAGCATTTCAAATTGTTGCAAGATGTGTACTTTACAAGTTGTCAAGGTTGTAGATCATCCTTGACCTAAATTTAAGAGGCACTCTGATAAGTCAATGATGACGGATTTGGATGGTTCATTTTCAAGTATTTTGTATGGTGTGTTTCATATAAATGTTAGGATTTACATTCATGCAAAATTGGAAGAGTATAACCACTCTAAGCTAGGAGATGTATGGTTTAATGAGCTTACTAGAGGAGTTTGAATTGAAACCTGAGTTCAAGAGCTTGACGAAGAAGAAGCTTGACATTTGTAATAATTCCCCATCTTTTGCTATGTTGATGAATGGATCAACTATACATTAAGAAGGATTCATGATGGGTTTATCTGGTTGGATATACCACATATGATTAATAATGAGGAAATTAGGGTTGTAACAGGGTTATGTTTTGAAGGACTAGTTCTGACACTCAAATCGGTGAAAAATGAAGTGGTGATGAATTTAATAGGTGTAAAATATGAAAAGAGAGCTCTGACAATTAAGGACATTAAAGACCTTGCAGTAAAATATGCATCAATGATGATTGGGTACAAAGTTTTCTTCACAAATAGAGAGAATTTAGTTTTCGCTACTACAATTAATACAACATATGATATGGTGAAGAAAGGAATGGATTATGACCTATGTGAATTGCTAATGCTACAATTGTTATTAAACCTATAGAAGACCAAGGAATCTTGGTACCCCTTCTGATTTGGGACTTTGATTATTTGTTTGTTGTTTTACTTTCTAAATAGGTCCTCAAAACTAGGAATATTGTATGGTTGAAGGAAATACCAAAGGATATTCAAATAAAAGACCACTTGATGAGATTAGGTGATGGAGACTCTCAGAAGAAAGCATTATGGGGATTCTTCAAAACTTTCCAAGATAATATGCAAGAAGGCATGAAGCATTTGATGAAGATGATAGAATGAGAACATTTTCCTTGACAAAGATCAGTTCTCCTCTCACAGATGAGGATAGAGCTAGATTATCTCAATTGTACAACAAACAATTTAGGACTAAACAGAGGGTCACTACCCTAATGAGTAGGGATAAGGATGATATTGAGAGGCTAAGGAATGAGATAGCTAATGTCTCATGAAGAAAGATTGAGAGATTCATTTGGAGAAAGTGATGGGAAATATTTTTCCTCCAAACTACAAATTACAAAGAATAAATATGCCAATACTAGCACCAAAAGAAACTAAGGCCAAGGTAGAGGTCAAAATCAAAATTATTCAAGAGGAAATAGAGGAAGAGGAGGTTCAAGAGGAAGCGGTAGAGTGGCGTAGGAGCACCTGATGGACTATATGCCTCCATGAGGAAAATATGTAAAAGAATGTTTAAATAATGCTTAGGGGTAATTTAATAAGGTCTTTCAAGACCATTACAAGGTGTTTGAGTCATTTGATGGGTGTTTAGATAGGTTCTGTGGACAATGTATCCAATTTGCAAAAAAATGAAAAAATGTTGTCAAGAGAGGTCTACAATAGGGTTTTAGTGTTTTGTTATTAGAATAAGGTCTTGGTGGATCTTTTTATCATGTAATTAGTTAATTTAGTGGTCTAGATGCATTGAGGGATTCAAAAATGCAAAAAAAAAATAAAAATCTTGTCAACACTGTTGTTAAGGTAAAAGAGCAAAATTGACAAATGACAAGTTAGGGAGTTAGAAGGTTAGTTGAGTTAGTTCTAGGAATTGATATGGAGTGGGAAAATTTTAAAATGATGAAGAACCTTGAGCAAGAGGTAAAGGGGGATGTAAATAATGGAGAATCAAATAAGAAACCTTGTTTTTGTATGCAATATTATGTATTTTTACTGGTAAAACTAAGTTTCAGGCTACTGTACGGCCCCGTACAGTCATGGTTTCAAGGGGAAGTCATTTCGTTTGGTAAAGTTAAGAGTCTACTTCAATATTATTTTTGTTTCATTCAAATTCATGCAGTTTTGAGGAAGATATTGTTAGTTTTGTGGAAATGGGTCAAAACCCTGGTTTAGGGTTACAGTGGCTATTCAAAATTGTTTTTCTTTATTTCTGCCCAATGGAAAAGGCTAAAAACTTGTGAAAGGGTTCATCAATGTATGTAATTTCATGCCCCAAGTTTTTAAGCTATAAAGATATGTTTTTCTTTTGATTTATTGATGCCTTATGACTGTGTTTAGTGGAAAATCTGGGAAAACAACAATGAATAGTGAGATTTCTGTGTTTGTTGTTGGAATGGATATGATCTTAGGGAATATTAATTGAAAGGGTTTAATAAATATGTTGGGATGCATAGATGGATAAAATTTGATGAAACCTTAAGTGCATGAGTCCTCTTTCACTGCCCTGCTATCATAGAGTTCTGACAACCTGAGGGTTTTCCTAGGGTATATCTTGTGTCATATTTCGATGGTATGTTGTCTATTCTTTTACATATGGATTCTAAATAATTGTTTGCATAGATTTCTATTTTAGGTTATGTGGAAATTATCTTAGGTGGGTGCATATTTCCTTTCATTTTGTATCAAAACCATGGTTGTGGTTTGTAAACCCTTATTGGAGTAGATCTATTGCATAGTTAAATCTAGGGCTTGCATCAAAATAATCAAGACATTACGAGATATGAGGGTTTTGTGTAGGTGTTTTTGTAGATTTGGGATTTTGGGATTGCAAATTTGTGGTCATTTTGCAGATCTAGGTTTATGAATCTTGTTGAAAGGGTTTTTATGGATGTTCATCATGAGGGTTTTGTAGGGAAATTTTGGAGATGAACCCTTGGGACGTAACATACCTCACTTTGGATCCAAGAGGTTATTACACTCCATAATTAAAGCATAATTTATTGAGTGTTGGACAATTGTGTAAGAAAAATTATAAGGTGGTGTTTAAAATCAACAATGTACAATTTATGATAACAATCAAGGGAATAGGGTGGTTACAATTGTGCCTATGCCAAAGAATAGGATGTTCCCATTGAAGTTTGGAGAACACAACAAAAATATTGCTAATATGCCATATGAGGGAAAAAGTTGGTTGTGGCATCTCAGGTATGGGCATTTGAATTTTCATAGTTTGAAGATTCTAAAATAAAAAAAAAACATTAGTTTATGGTTTGCCTAAGGTTGAAGAACATAAGGAATTTTGTGAAGGATGTGCTAAATAAAAACACATGCACAAGAGAAATTTCAAAAGGAAATGCATGGAGGGCCGATTATCCACTTCAGTTAGTTCACTTAGACATTTGTGGTCCTATGTAGACAAATAGTTTGGGTAAGTCATTATATTTTATCTTTTATTGATGATTATTCATGAAAGTGTTGTGTTTATTTTTGAAGACCAATGATGAAGCCTTTGATACATTCAAGAGGTTTAAATACCTTGTGGAAAATGAAAAAGGTTGTAGGATCAAATGCCTAATGATTGATAATGGAGGAGAATTTTGTTCAAGAGATTTTCATAATTATTGTGATATGCATGGCATCAAAAGGTAACTCACCACTTCTTACACACCTAAACAAAATGGAGTAGTTGAAAGGAAGGATTGTACAGTGGTGGGAATGAAAAGGAGTATGTTATAGACCAAGGGACTAAGAAATTATTTTTGGGGTGAAGAAGTTTTTATAATAGTATACATTCTCAATCAGTTCCCACTAGTGCACTTGACATGATGACTCCTTATGAAGCCCGGTGTGAGAAAAAGCCTAATGTTAAGCATTTAATTTTTTTCCTTGTTTAGCCTATGTTTATGTAGCTGATCAAAAGAGACAAAAGTTAGATCCAAAAAGTGAATCATGCACTTTTGTTAGATATAGTGAGCATAGTAAGGCTTACATGTTGTACAATCCTCTCCTAAGAGCATTATTGTGTCATCACAAAGGCCCTGTGATTTATGGTCAAGGGATAATTTATGGTCATCACAAAGGCCATGTTGAGATGTCAAAACCTATTTAAATGGTGGTATTATTGATGATATTGATCATGAGAAGCACAATGATATATTAGTTCCAAGTGCTACAAGTCCACCAGGTAGCCCCTCATATAATTCTTTTGTTCCAAGTGCAAGTCCAGCTTCAAGTCCAAATTCTACAAGGAAGGTAAGAATATTAAGTGACATCTATCTAAGGAGTAAAAATCAAGCACATGAAGAAAATCCAAGATGTGAGATAGCAAATTTTATTTTACTTTCTAAGGCTAATTTTGAACCATCATGTTTTGAAGATGCAAGTACTAATGAGGTTTGGGTGCAATAATGCAAGAAGAGATAGATTCCATTCACAAAAATGATATTTGGGAGATTACAAAGCTTTCGCATGACAAGAAAAATATTGGTACTGAATGGGTCTACAAGACTAAGTATAATAGTGATGGAAGTGTTAAAAGACACAAGACAAGATTAGTTGCTAAAGGATTCACACAAAGGTATGGGATTGATTATGAATAGACATTTGTACTAGTAGCAAGACATGAGACTATTATAATGATGATTTCACTAGTAGCTTAAAAAAATAGAGCATTTATCACATGAATGTGAAAAGTGCTTTCTTGACTAGGTTCTTAGAAGAGGAAGTGTATGTGGAACAACCACAAGATTTTGTAGTTCAAGGAAAAGAACATCAAGTCTACAAGTTGAAGAAGGTGTTGTATGGCATCAATAAAGCACTAAGAGCATGGTATGCTAGGATTGAAGTAAGAGTGAACCGACCCTTAACTACAAATAAGAAGGTAATGATAGTCTTATTGCAAGTTTGTATATTGATGATTTGTTGTATATGGGTAGCATTTCTAAGATGAACAATGAATTCAAAATTGCTATGATGAATGAATTTGAGATGAAAGATTTAGGTATCATGTAATATTTTCTAAGAATGGAGGTTTATCAAAGTGATAATGAAACATTCATATATATTAATATATTTACATAGAACAAGGTGGTCGAACCTCATTCAAGGAAGCATTGAAATTATTACCTTTATTGGGTTGACCCATGAGAAATATATAAGAAATATTTATTATTTCTTTTAAGTCGTAATGTTGGTCGACCTTCTTAGATTGATGCCTAATTTTAAAGAGAATTAAAAATAAATAAATACATCAACTTAAGGGGCCAAACCCTCATAGTAATCACCCATTTTGGGGATTTGAAATAAAATATTCATATTAAAATTTGGCGACCTCTTTAGGAGAGTCACATCTGTTGGTTGAAGAGGTATTTGATGGGGTATAAAAGAAGGTAAGTTGGTGGAGTAAGAGGCAATCACTTAATGAACATCTTTTATTAAAAGAAGAATTAAGAGTAGATCTAAGGAAGATTTATAGAAGATATTGAAGGTGATTTAAGGTAGATTTATAGTACATTTTTGAAGTGATTTAAGGCTAATTTATTGCAGACATTTCAAGGTGATTTAAGGTAGATTTATAGAAAACCTACCAAGAAGATTTATAACAGACATTGTGCTTGATTTGGAGTAGAATTTGGATAAAAAATTGCATAATTTTTTAGAAGAGATATAAGGTGAAATTGAGAAGAGATATAAGATAGATTTGGAGCAGAGATTAAGTTGAACTTGAGCAGATATAAGGGAGATTTGGAGAAAATATTAAGGAAAAATTGGAGCAAAATTAAATAAAGTTTTGGAGTAGACATTGGAGAGGTTGGTGCCTTCCAATTTAGAAGAGATTGGTTTCTCTTACTTATTTGGTACTCATTTGTAGGGATTGGTGTCTCTTGTAGGTGGGTGCTTGCAAATATTGTAAGTGGGGATTGGTGTCTCCAATGGGTTGGTGCCTATCAAGATTGTAAGAGAAGTTTTATATAAGCAATATTTTTCCATGGTTTTCTCCCATAAGGGTATCCACTAAATCATGTGTTCTTCTTGTGTTTCATAATTTTTAGATCTTGTATGATTGATATTACTATGGTTGTTAAGTTTTGAAAAAGTAAAAGATTGTCTTATACTGATTCATCCCCCCTTTCAATATAAGCATGTGCTCATCAATTGGTATTATAGTGGGTTTCTTTGGATATAGCCTAATTGCTAGAAGGTAGATCTCAAAAGCACACATGGCATGTCAAGAAGGTTTATCTTCAAATAGAGCCCCATTGTTCGACAAACAAACTATGCATTTTGGAGTGTAAGAATGTGCGCCTACCTTATGGCACTTGAATTTGACATTTGGTAATCAGTAGTAGTTGGTTATGTTGCATCACCCTCTCCACCCATATATCAAGACAAAAAGAGGGTAAGTGAAAATAATGTGAAAGCTATGAACACCATTTTGTGTGGCCTATCATAATCCAAAATTTTCAAGGTGACACATTGCAGGTTAGCAAAAAAAATGTGGGGAAAACTCAAAAACAATTATGAAGGTGATCAAAAGGTTAAGAAGGTTAATCTCTAAACCCATATAAGATAATTTGAGACCTTGAAGATGAAAGAAAAAGAGAACATTACAGTCTATCTCCTTCATGTGGATGAAATTATCAATACCATTCGAGGATTTGGTGAAGAAATTGACAATCTATGATCATGCAAAAGGTGATAAGATCTCTTCCCTTGAAATATGATGCAAAATTATTTGCTATTGAAGAAATGAAGGACCTTGATACATTGAAGATGGATGAGCTGCATGGGATCCTCACAACATACAAAATGAGGATTGAGAAGGAGAAAAAATCAAAGCAAGAATCCGCCTTCAGAGTATTGAAGAATATGACGAATAAAGAACTAGAATCAAGTGATAGTTCAAGTGATGAAGAATCCCAATTCATGGGAAAGTTAAAGAAAGGATTCAACATACACAAAGGTTAGTAAACTCTTCAATATTTTAATTGTGGTAATATAGAACATTTTTCTGCTAAGTGTTGACAGGCCAAAAGTGAAAGTAGTGATGAGGAATAAGACTATAAAAAAGAAAGGAGGAAACACTGCCATCACAAGAAGAATTACATACAAGAAAATCATAAAAAGGACTTTTGTAAGCACAAGAAGAGCCTCTACTCAAAGGAAGCTATTAGCTCATCCATAGATACCAATGGAAGCATTTTTGACAACAATAGAGAAGATATTATATTCATGACAATAGAAACAAAGGATGATACCCTAAAAAGTGAAGACAGAGAAAAAGAAGAGATGGATTTAGAAGAGGAAGAGTATGATGAAATGGATGTAAAATTTTATTTGGAAGGACAACTCATTTGTGTTCTAGATGAGATCAATAGGCTTGGAAAGAAAAATTCAAAGCAAAAATTATAGCTTCAAGAGGAATGTGAATCTAAGGAAAAAATATCACAAGATCTTGAAGAATCAGAGAAGATAATCATAGATTTGAAAGTTCAAGTTGAAGAGGCAAAGAAAATAGAGGAAGAGATACAAATCCAATTGAAAGAAAAAGAAGAAAATTGTGAGAGGCTAGAGTCTAAGATTGTCTCTTTGAGAAAGCAATTGGAGAAAACAAGTATGTGATTGAATAAAGACATGAAGAATGAAAAGAGAACAAAAATGTTAGATAATATTCCCAATTCCCAAAGGCCAACTTACAATAAGAGCAGTATTGGTTATGAAGAAGGTCAAAACTCAAAAACCATACAATCCCTAAAGAAGATAAATGCAGACATTATCAAAAGATCCATCAATAGTGAGAGCACCAAGAAGGAAGAAGGTAATATCCATCACAAGGAAATTAAGGGTAACTACAAAGGGTCTTTCCCTTCAAGACAGGTACATGTAACTAGGTTCCAACAGTCTTTGTATGGTTATTAATTTTCATGCAATCATTTTGGTCATAAAGCAGAGGATTATAGAGTGTGTGCAAGGAATGATTTTGGATTCTCAAGTAGGAACTAAAATTCATGTGCTTCTTTAGTGGATTATAATGTTATATGTTATAAGTGAATCAATTATGGTCATATAGCATGCTTTTATAGAAGTGGTTTTGTGAAATCTCCTAGATAGAATAGGAAGGGGGATACCATGGCCAAACAAAAGGGAGAACCTATAAAATATTGGAAGAGGAAACAAGAGAAAGATAAGGAAAAATATATGCTTGTGCTCCATGTGAAAGAAGTAGGAGTTAATCAATGCAACATATTTCAGCTCCATGGAGAAGAAAATTAAGAGATAGATCAGTTGATGCATATTCTATATGAAGGTAATAAAGCATCTCATTTCTATTGATGTCAAAGGAGGAGTGTTGCAGAAAGGGGGAGAAGTACATCAAAAAGAGTTATAAAAAAAGGAAGAATGATGTCATTGATGTCAAGATGAAGTATTGTAGACAAGGGGAGTTTTCTTTGTGAAAGTACATAGTTTCCCTTTTCCATTGATGTCAAAGGGGGATAGATATAGAAAGGGGGAGCCGTGCAAAATGATATCATTATGTTTGTGTTGCCATCAATGACAAAGGGGGGATTGTTTAAAATATTTTAATTGATGTCAAAGGGGCATGGACAAGATTGTCATTGATATCAAAGATAAAATCAATGGTTCAAGAAGGAAATCAATTTATGTGAAGTGGAATCGATCATGAATAACAAGAAATTTATGATTTCTAAGACAATAATAATGAAACAATAAATATTTAATATATTAAATACATAAAACTTTTGGGAGACTTGCAACATGGGCATGAAGTATGGATGGTTTGTGTTGGTTGTTCCTATGTTGTCATTGATGTCAACATGGTGATAACTATATGGGAAGTCTACTTGGTTTACTGAATGTTGTTCTCTACTGGTAATACCCTTTTGTGATGGATTAGTATGTTGGTACTTGAGTCCGGAATTCACCGCAAGATCTAATATGACTCTAATCTCTTAACCATGTTTTCTTAACTCATTCAGACAACTATATCTTGGATCTTGAGACATATTTTGTTGTGAGCAGAAAGTTGTCTCTGACATAGTTTAACTCTATATCCTACTATTGTTTTGTGCTTGGCATATTGTGTGGGAGACTCCACATTCTACTAAGATGGACATTCTTATGTTGCGGTTTTGATGATAGTCTCTATGTTGGTAGTATGATGGGACATTAATGTGTTCTTAGATTTGGAAGGTGTTTGCCTTGAGGATTATTTGTTGGTTTGGAGAATTGTGTTCTAGTCTTGGTCGACTTAGCGTATGCAATATATTATGAAGACTAGTTATGTTTTATGGATGATAGCTGACTTGGTATAATGCACTACATGGATAAAATGTTTAATTCTTATACAGTGCCGAAAAAGAAGGTTTTGATTATTTTGTGTTCATCTAATTAGGTCAACCTAATTGATGATCAAGATATACTTGTATATATATAAGATGTTTTGAGGAATGACATGAGGATGAGTAGTGGAAGTGGGTATATGGAGTGAATGTGAAATGTGAAGAGAAAAAGGTGTGTGAAGATCTGAGCCTAAATGCTTTATCAATTGTGATCAGTGTAATTTTGTTGAGCGACTGCTGTGTGAGGTAGTACTTCTTATTCTGAGCTTCAGTAGAATTGAACCCTGCACATTGAAGGTGTATCCTATTAGTTCAATCTTTTGGCAGTGAGCCACTATCATTGTATCTTGATGGTTAGCCATCTTTTGTACTTAGGTTGTGAGCCTTTTAAGGACAGCGAGTCTTGGCAGTGAGCCCCGTAATATTTTATATCCAGATATAATATATTGTGAGTTAACCCTTACCATGGGTTTTCCCTCATTTTGGGTTTTCCATGTAAAAATACTAGTTTTCATATGTATGGTTGCATTGACTTGTTTCTATGTTATCTCTTGCTGATTTAGTCATAATAGAGATAATGTTTAAATGGATGTTAGTATGGTTTTATGGAATACTAATTCATCCCCCCCTCTCAGTATTCTGGATGTTCAACAATTGGTATCAGAGCTTGGTTCCTCAGAAGAAGCCTAATAGCTTGAGGAAGGTCCCAGAATTTGAGTATGCAAATTTTTTTCCTCTAGAAGTAGTCTCTATTGAATATTCATAAGAAATGGAAGATTTGAAGGACAAGTTGATGAAAGCGAATGAGTACATTGAAAAGCTACAAAGTAAAAGTGTTGAAGCATGCGATTTGTTGGTTGAAGGAGAAGAAATTATCTCTAGCTTGCTACAACAATTGGATGAGAAGAAAAGAACTGAAGAATGTCAAGAGATTGAAATTCAAAGAAAGATGGATGAATGCATAAAGCTAGAAAAAGAAGTAGAAATCTTGAGATCTGATTTGAAAGAGGAAAGAAGTTTTGAAGAAAAATTTAAGATAAGCTCAGTGATGCTTGATGAATTAATTACCTCTTAAATACTGAAAATGAATAAGAGTGGTTTAGGGTTTGAGGAAGGTTGGAGTTCTAAAGCAAAGCAATCGACTATTAAGAAGACTCAGTGCAAAAATGGGAAAATCAAGGATCTAAGAAGCAATTTCAGAAAAAATCCTGTCAAGCAATATGATGCTAAAAGGTATTTATCTTTCAATGGTGTTTGTTATTCCTACAAGAAATTTGGTCATAAGGAAAAGGACTGCAAAAGTAAAATGAATGATTCTTTATCTGACAAGTGTTCTAAGAGTAAGAAGATTGGACATAAAGTTAGTCTGTTGGATAAAAGGGAAAATGGAAAGAAGAATGCTGTTTGTTGTAAGTACAGAGATCCAAAACACCTTGGTAATAACAGAAGAAAGAAAAATATCTATCTGGCGAAGAAGAATGATTAAATCATTGATCTAAAAGAAGCAAGAAAGGAAATGAAAAGGATTTGGAGAAAGGAATCATTAGTCTTATCTATGCCAACCTTCAGTGTAGATACTCTCGTCAATTTCTAAATGAAAGCAGTGGCTAAGGGGGAGCAATTATTAGAAAATCTAATAAACCCCATCATCGGTACTTGTGTCATATCATGATCTAGAAGTATATTTAACATGGTAACAAGACTAAGGTATTCTTCCAGTCACATGTGTAGGATGAAGTTTGTAGAATTTGAAAGAATGGAGGCATACATAATTTTCGAGGCAATCTACCTGTAAGTTGAAGCATTTAATACAAAATCATTCAGAATGGAAGGAATAAATTCAAATAATTTTAAAAGCTTATGTATTTTCGGAGAAGCATGCAAAGGAAGTTTTGAGGGAAATCCAGAGTTTCAAGGTTTGAAGAAGAAATCAAGTAGATTTGAAGTGAGCTCTAGAATTAGGGTATACATTTCTTGTTGGCATTTATAGAGGTATTCTTGTTTGCAAAATCTTTCATTTTTATTGAGCTATGGATAATTTAAAGGTTGTGAATTGTGCAGATAAAATGCAAGTTAGGTTGAAGAGATATTTGAGGAATGTGTCAGAAGAGTCTGCTGTTGTATTCTCCTGTATCCCTCTGAGAGTGTTTCCTACATAAGATATCTATGCATTTGTTTACAAGAAGATAGAAGAGATGTCATGAGTTCAATTGAATATGCTTTGGGAAAGTGAATTGAAAGAGAACCATGATTCCTATAGAGTATTAGTTGAGAAAAAGTTGGATGTTTGAAGGAAAGTTCTCTTGTTTGGATTTGAGAAGAAATATATTCGAATAGTGTTGAGCAGAATTCATGATGAATCTTTGTGGATTAATGAGGCACATTTGATTTCCAGAGAAGCTATTAGAGATGTAACTGGTTTGTGTTCCTCCAAACTAGTTCCCAAATTGAAGGCTATGGATGAGAAAGAAATAATTGAGGTTATCAGTGCGAATTCTGAAGGGAAAGAGATTGATTTGAGATCGATTGTTGATTTGGTAATAAGGTATGCTGCTATGGTCATCAGTCAAAAAGTTTGTATCCCTAACAATGACCTTACAGTTTCTACTACTGTTGTACATACTACTGTTGATATGGTTAAAAGAGGTATGGATTATGACTTGTGTGAATTACTTTGTATACATCTTTTGAAGAATTTAAGGGAAATCAAGAAGAGTAAGAAGAATACATTCTAGTATGGCAATTTGGTTGTCTGTTTGCTCTTTTACTTTTTGAGAGAGTTATCGATAATAAAAAGGATAGAATGGTCATTTGATTCAGAGCCTATTGCCTATCAAATCAGGAACTTCATGATAAATCTTAGTAGTTTAGATGCACAAGATAATGCCCTTGCTGCATTCTTTGGAACATTTCAGATGAAGATGAATAGAAGGTTTAGTCCATTCCAGCCAGTGTTGTTGAAAGGTACTCCGAAAGCATAATTTTTCTTGTGTCTATAGATTTTTGTCACATGGAAGTAGTGGAATCAAGGTTAGTTTGGATATTTGAATTGGATTATGAAGTGTCAGAAGCTGAAGTTGACAATTATGCTAAAATTCTTTTGGAAAGCCCTAAGAATCTCAATGTAGAAGGTTCCTTTGGTAGCTTGACCAGAATAGTGAAGAAAAGGAAGAGTGTTGTTAAGCAAGAAGTTGTAGAAGGAAGTGAGCTTGAACATGAGCATGAAAGAATAAATATTCAGAGAGCTTTGGAAGAATTGCAGAAGGTTATGGGTGATCCCACAATACTAGTTTACAATTTTTGGCCAAACTAGACACTAAAATATTTTTTTCTAACTAAATCTTCACTTTCGGGCACCTATAGCAGCTAAACCGTGAGGAATTTGAAGATGATGCAAACTAGTGATTTGTGACATGTTTTTATGTAGATTTTAAATAATTTGTTTCAATTTTTATTAGATTGCACTTCTTTCCTCTCCTTGAAAACTAGTTTTTTGATAACATTTTTAAGGAAGTGGCCTCATAGTATAATCATAGAATTTTTTCCATGAAGAATAAAATTTTAATTCTTTCAATTTAGATTTGTAACTCGATATCTGGTACTTCCAATTGGTTATATAGTTTTTATTGAATATTTTCTTTAACCAAGTTTCAAAGTCAGACAGTACAATTCGGACATGGGCATACCATTATAATGTGTAATAATGTGTAATTTTTGTATATATGAAATTCATTTTGTTGGATCAAGGGACTTCAATGTTGGTGCACTCATATTTAAAAAATTGTTTTGATAATCACTTCTATTTTTCCACATGTACAAAACATAGAGCTTGATTTTTAAATTAGAAATCCTATATTTAATAAAACTAAAAAATGCATAATAAAACCAAAACATATTAAAATTATAATTTTTTGGATAGCTCATTCCAAGGACTACTTGATTCTAGTTGGGTTTGTGAAGTCTCCTCCATTTTCATCCTCAACCCGAGTTTCAAAGGGAAAAAATCTAATTTTTTTGGTGCCAGAGAGTAGAAAGGTGGGAAAAGGGGGTTCGAGTGAACCCCCTTTCAAAAAGGGGTTTTCATTGTGTTTTTTGGTGGGATAGTGGGGACTTGCATTGAATGGGTTTGCTCGAACCCAAGTTCTAGCGAACCCTCTTTTGGTTCGTTCGAACCTATTAGTTCGCTCTAACCCCATAAATGAAATTTTTTGGCATGGGGTCTTTTTTTTCAACTTTTCCTTTCTCACTCCAATTTACCAAGCCACTTTTGTGGGTTCACCCTTATTCCCAGTGCTAATTTTGATTCATCTATTTCTATTGTGGAGAATCTCCATGGCATGATTGATTCTTTAAATGTCTACATCTCCAGACTTGAAGTGTCTGTTGGAATCAGGCCTGATGAAGGAAATTTGGAAGATATAAAAGAAAAATGTGCAAATGCACACAATTGAGTGATGAAAGAATTGGAGAGTGTACAAGGTTGTCAAGAAGAGGGACAAGAATTACTTTATTTTTTCCTAGATTGGTCTGGTAGTACATTGGATATGAGAAATGAGATAAGGATGAGTGAGTCCTGGTTGAGCACTCAGGAAGATACATACAGGTTAGTAAAGGGTAAAGATAATTAGAGGTGGTCCTACATTGTGCAACTTCAGGACAATTTTTTTTCTCGACAGGATCAAAGGACATATGTTATCAAGAAGTTTGTGGTACTCAGAGACATGATTAAACTTAGACATACTTCTATTTCTAGTGCTCTTGGCCGTATTGGTGAATTATCAAAGATTAATCTTAGTCCCAATACTTTAGCAGATGGTGTAGAGTTCTTAACTAAGCTAGAGCTATTTTACAAGACTCTTGTTAGTGCAAAAGGTTCATGGGAAGAAGGTAAAGCATCATGGAGGGTTATTCTAGAGAGTCTTAGAGGTTTTTATTTAGGTTAATTCAATTTTGTGTTCATATCTTTTCGGTTACACTTTGATGCATATATACATATATACCAGAGCCCTTCCTTTGTCATTGGGGTCAAAGGGAGAGAGATAGAGAGATAGGAATTTTTTTTTTGTGAAGAACAATTTTGATAGGGGGAGTGTTCAAAGTATTCAGTTATTGGAAAATGTTTTTGTCATGCATGTTGCCATCAATTCCAAAGGGGGAGATTGCTGGGAGTCTTACAACATGAGCATGAAGTATGGATGGGTTGTGTTGGTTGTTCCTATGTTGTCATTGATTTCAACATGGTGATAACTATATGGGAAGTCTACTTGGTTTATCGGATGTTGTTCTCTACCGGTAATACCCTTTTGTGATAGATCAGTATGTTGGTACTTGAGTCTAGAATTCACCACAAGATTTGATATGACTCTAATCTCTTAACCATGTTTTCTTGACTCATTCAGACAGATATATCCTAGATCTTGGGATGTCTTTTGTTGTGAGCAGAAAGTTATCTCTAACAGAGTTTAAATTTGTATCCTACTATTGTTTTGTACTTGGTATATTGTGTGGGAGACTCCACATTCTACTAAGGTGCACATTCTTATTCTGCAGTTTTCTTGATAGTCTCCATGTTGGTAGTATGATGGGAAATTAATGTATTCTTAGATTCGGAAGGAGTTTGCTTTGAGGATTATTTGTTGGTTTGGAGAATTGTTTTCTAGTATGTGCTGACTCAGCGTATGCAATATATTATGAAGACTAGTTATGTTTTATGGATGATAGCTGACTTGGTATAATGCACTACATGGATAAAATGTTTAATTATTATATGGAGTCGACAAAGAAGGTTTTGATTATTTTTGTTCATCTAATTAGGCCGACATAATTGATGATCAAGATATACTTGTATATATATAAGATATTTTGAGGAATGGCATTAGGATGAGTAATGGAAGCGGATATATGGAGTGATTGTGAAATGCGAAGAGAAAAAGGTGTGTGAAGATCCGAGCCTAAATGCTTTATCAGTTGTGATCAATGCAGTTTTATTGAGCGACTGCTATGTGAGATCTAGTACTTCTTATTTTGAGCTTTAGTGGAACTGAACCTTGCACATTGAAGGTATATCCTATTAGTTCAATCTTTTGGTAGTGAGCCACTATCATTGTATCTTGGCGGTTAGCCATATTTTGTACTCAAGTTGTGAGCCTTTTAAGGAAAATGAGCCCCATAATATTTTGTATCTAGATATAATATATTGTGATTTAACCTGCATTGTGGTTTTTCCCTCATTTTGGGTTTTCCACGTAAAAATCTTGGTGTTCAAGTGTATGGTTGCACTGAATTTATTCTATGTTCTCTCTTGTTGATTTAGTGAAAATAGAGATAATGTTTAAATGGATGTTAATATGGTTTTATGGAATACTGATTCACCCCCCCCCTCAGTATTCCAGATCTGTTCAACAAAAACAAGGTAGTTGACCCTCATTCAAGGAAGCATTGAAATTATTACCTTTATTGGGTCAATCCATGAGAAAGATATAAGAAATATTTATTATTTATTTTGAGTCTTAATGCTAGTCGATTGTCCTAGATTGATGCCTAATTTAGAGAATTATAAATAAATAAATTATATATCATCTTAAGGGGCTGACCCCTCATGGTGATCGCATTGGCCCTACGGTTGCCATTGCACCAAAAGATCGACCTGTTAATTCCTAATACAACCGTTAGAGTTAACAGATCCACGAGAGGCGGTTAAGCCATGTCATAGCTGTCAAGGGGAGCGCTGACCATTTGCTAAGCCAAGAATCTCCCCCTTAGTGTTACTGGAGGGGATTCAAACCCACCACCTTTGGCTCTGATACTAATTGTTGGCCCTATAGTTGTCATTGCACCAAAAGATCAACCTGTTAATGCCTGATACAACCATAAAAGTTAACGGATCTAACAAAGACAGTTAAGCCATGTTATGAATCTCGAGGGGAGAGCTAACCATCTGCTAAGCCAACAGATTGCCCATTTTTGGGAAGTAAAATAATATATTTATATTTAAAGTTTGGCCGACCTCTTTGGGAGAGTCACATCTCTTGGGTGGAGGTATTTGATGGGTTATAAAAGAAGGTAAGTTGGTGGAGTAAGAGAGAAACACTTAATGGACATCTTTCCAATTAAAAGCATACTTAAACATAGATCTAAGGTAGATTTATATTAGATATTGAAGTTTATTTAAGGTAGATTTATAATAGATCTTTCAAGTGATTTAAGGTGAATTTATCATAGACCTTTTAAGGTGATTTAAGGAATATTTATAGTAGATCTATCAGGAAGATTTATAGTAGATAGTGTGCTTGATTTGGAGAAAAATTTGGATTAGAAATTGCATCATTTGGAGTAGAGGTATAAGGTAAACTTGAGCAGAGATATAAGACAAATTTGGAGCAGAGATATAAGATGAAATTGAGTAGAGATATAAGGGAGATTTGGAGCAAAGATTAAGGCATAATTGGAGTAGAAATAAGTAAAGTTTTGGAGTAGACATTGGACAGGTTGGTTCCTTCAAATTTAGAAGAGATTAGTGTCTCTTATTGGGTTGGTGCTCAATTGTGGGGATTGGTGTCTCCAGTAGGTTGGTGCCTACAAATCTTGTAAGTGGGGATTGGTATGTCTAGTTGGTTGTTTCCTCCAAAGATTGTAAGAGAAGTTTTATATAAGCAATATTTTTTCATGGTTTTCTCCCATAAGGGTTTCCACATAAATAACGTGTTCTTGTGTTGCATAATTGTTAGATCTTGTGTGATTGATATTGCTATGGTTGTTAAGTTTTGAAAAAGTAAAAGGTTATCTTATATTGATTCACCCCCTCGTAGTATAAGCATGTGCTCATCAAATAAATGCTAATGACTACAATTTTATTTTATTTTGTAACTTAAATCAATGTACATATAATTTGAATTTCAAACTAAGTATCAAATTGAAACATAAATATGCATTTGATTTATAATGAACAACTTGCATACATGTTATATATCAAATTTGTAATAGTCCTATTAAACATGAATATAATGAGTTGCAACACATGATATCAATGTATCTAATGAAGGTGTATATTAATTGATATATTGATCGATATCAATTGATTTTTTAGGGCTTCTATAACTCTATCATATAAAATTACAAAGGAACCATAATTGTAATTACAAAAAAGAAATATAAATTTAATTACTTGTATGTATTGAAATGCTAAATCCATGTAATTTGATTTCATTTTATGATTTAAATTAATGTACAAATAATTTGAATTATAATTTAAGTATCAAATTGATACATAAAATACACATTTGATTTATAATAAATAAAGCATACATGCAATATATCAAAATTTTAATAATTCTATTATAAATAAATATAAAGAGTTACAACATGATATTGATGTATATTAATCGATATTTATAGGTTTCTATAATTCAATTATATAAAATTTATGCATTTATTGATTATTGATGTATATATCATTATTGACATGCATATTGATTGATATCAATTGATATTTTTAGGGTTTATAAATTGTATCATACTACATTTTAAGGATTTCTATAATTGTATCATTTATAAAATTTTATGTCTTGATTGTTGGTATATATATATATATGATCAATTAATATCAATCAATATATCAATCAAGATATTTCTAGGGTTTCTTAAAAATCGTATCAATCAATTTTAGGGGTTTTTAAATAGTATCATATAAAATTTTATATGTATAGATTATACATTGGTGCAAATATCTATCAATTGATTTATTGAAATTGATATTTTAAGAGTTTCTTAGAAATTGCATCATGTTAAATTTTGAGGTTTTCTATTGTACCACATATAATTTCATGTGTATTGATCTTACATTGGTGTATGTATAGCAATTTAAATACTTATTGATCTATATGAATTGACACATTGATCAATATTGAGCTTTTAAATATTTCTAGGGTTTCTAAATTGTATTATATTAAATTTTAAGGGTTCTTCTTTATTACATAAAATTTATCTAGGGTTAAGATATAGTATCATATTAAAATTTATGTCTTTAATGTTGGTGTATATCATTATTGACATGTATTAATTGATATCAATTGACATTTTAAGGGTTGAACTATTATATCATATTAAATTTTACACATCAATTTATATTTTAAAGATTTCTAAGTTAAATTGTATCACATTAAATTATTAGGGTTTCTATGTATCACATGACAAAAATAATATATCTATTAATTTTTGAATTTTACACATAGCAATTGATATATAGATCAACATCAATTGGTATATACACCAACAATCAATACATAAAAAAAAATATAATATATTAATCCTACATTGGGATACATATCAATTGGTATTAATCTATATATCAATTAATCTTGAAAGTGATATTTTTAGACTTTTAAAATCATATCATATTAAATTTTAAGGGTTTCTATTGTATCACATTTAAAATTTTATATGTATCATATGTATTGATTGTTAAATTGTTAATGTACATATATATCAAGTACTATTGATCACATATATCAATTGATATATTGATTGACATCATTAGTATGTACACCAATAATCAATACATATAAAATTTTATATGTATTGATTAAATCAAGGTGTACATATCAATCAATATCGATCAATATATTAGTTGATAATTTGTAGGTTTATATAAATTATATTAAATTTTAATATTTTTAGGATTTCTAAATTGTAAATCATGTATTAAATTTTAAGGGTTTATAGATTGTATCACATAAAATTTTATATGTACTTGATTATTGGTGTACATGTACAATTTCTATTGTATCATGTTAAATTTTATAATTATTAAAATTTTAACCTTAAATTATTACAAACCCTAATCCCTAAATTTAGGGTTTAGAGTTAATAATTTATGGTTTAGGATTGTGGGTTTAGAATAGGACCTAGAATGCTTATGTTTTAAGAAGAATTAATTTTAGTCCAAAATTTTAGGTTTCATCTAAATAAATTTATGTTTAAAAATAAAAAATAACAAATAAAAAAATAGAACCTACCTCAAAAATCTAGTTGATTCTATTGGCCTAATTGTTATTATATTGTGTAGTTATCAATTATTAATGTGGTTACGACGGCTTATACAATTGCATCCTTTGACAGTTATAAACTGCATCCCATGACAATTTGTAATCCTCCTATATGTATCCTTTCATACAGAACTATGGATCAATCAATTATATTCAGATTATCAATATTCAAATCAACTATTCGCTTTCATATGGTATCAGAGCCTTTGTCTATAATAACGTGTTGAAGTTTATATAATGGCACAAGATAAATATTGCTCTATCCTACATTCTAGCAAAGACAAGTTACTGGCTGTGTGCATCAAATCATGGTAGTTGGAGTGGCCTAAATATCTGTGTTCTTACAATGGCTTGAAGGTTGGTGGAGAATGAGACTATATTTTTAGAAGCCATTATTAGACCTGGGCGACAATGATATCACAGAGCGACTCCATAATCCTATGAAATATGTTTTGGAATGGAGAATCCCACATATAAGCGTGTGAAGGAGACAACATAATAGTTCCAAAGGAACTTTGAAGAAGAAGAAACACCGTGTGAAGGAGGCCGTGAGAAAAGGTGCATGAAGTGAGAGATCAATATTTGAGTCATGTTTTGAAAGATCTGCGGGTTGCATGAAGTAAACTCCTGAGCATAAAAGCTAGGGATCAGAACAAGTTTGGGATCTCTTCTCCTGGACATGCCATCTATTGTCATTTATTTGACATTGAGCACCCTAATTGCACTAATATTAATAGGCTCATTTTCCTGGTTATATTTTATTTAACCGCATCTCTGTGTTTCGATGAAGCACTTAATGTTTGATGTGATAGGAGTTCTAGATAGATCTAGTACTCTACCCTCACATTCTTTCATTCTATGCCCTTGTAATCTCCATAGAGAAGGCCTATCATGAGCATCTTTCTATTGCCTTTGAGTCTTATTCAATGATGGAAAAACATGATTTGTTTCATGAAAAGTTCATGGTCTAATGTTTGATGTACAGAGGAGATATTTTACCTAAGGATGTGAAGGTTGTTGCCTCTATTAAGATTAAGAGGATTATTTATTTTGTGGGATGGTGTCTTGCTTGGTTTAAGTATGGTATCAATTATCAACCCCCAACTTGGTTTGTAGATGGGATCTTGCTAGGGTCTATTGGATAGTTAGTATAATGTCTAACTCCATAGGTGTTGAGGTCTTTTTCACATTGATCACAAGTTTAATCTCATGCATGTCAAGCACGCGTTTATGAAATGGTATGTTGTTGAGGGTATGGAACAAGGAGAGTTATCAAGAGGCCAAGAAGATGAGGATTCGTCAGATGATGAAGCTATTATTAATTACTCTTTTGGTGGTGCTAATTCTATATTAGTACTATAAACCTTCACTTATTGGACGCTGGTGGTATAGGATGGTGGAGGAATTTCCATCATCTTAAGTTAGCTTCTTGCTTTGAGATGATGCTTTACATGAGAAGCATTTTTTACTTTAGTTTCTTGTTTTTCCTTGTTGTTGTTGACAAATTTGAAGAATAGATATATTATAAAGTTTGGTTTTTGGAGACAGGTAAGAAGGGGTTTGGTGTAGATCTCACTATGGATGGTTGTCCAACAAGCACTTGAGGCTATGATCAAGAATTATACCCTTCTGAGGGTCATCAAACAACTTGATGGAACCATGTGTTTGGAGAGCTCAATATGGATTATTGTCGAATAATTCAAGAATCTATGATTTGGGAGTTCATGAGAGGAAGAACTCAGGAATTCAGCTAGGTGGTACACCTTTCCAAGGGTCATGAGATAACTTTATGGAGATCCAACTGATTCAGGATTTGTTTCTTCAAGTGAGATCTTCACAAAGATGTATATACATTTTGTAATCAACAAGTTTTGTGATGTAAGCCTCAAGGGGGGGGTCCCTTGGCAAAGTGAATAAGAGCTTTGAGGGACATGATTCTAGGAACAATGTATAAGGGGGGAATGTTGGCATAATTGTTATTACATAATGTGTAGTTTTCCATTATTAATCTGGTTATGACAGTTTATAAAATTGCATCCTATGACAGTTTATAAAATTGCATCCTATGACAATTATAAATCGTATCCTATGATAGTTTGTAATCCTCTTATATGTATCCTTTCATACAGAACTATGGATCCATCAATTACATTCAAATTATTAGTATTCAAATCATGTATTCACCTTTAGAATTCTCACAGAGGGAGGTGGGAAATGAAGGCATGGATGAGTTTGTTCATTGTGGGTACACATTTTGAGCTCTTGCTTCCCTTCATTATCAATATTGGAAGAAATAAATATAATCTCAAATTTAGAAGAAAAAAATTAAATATTTTTGAAATGGGTGTGTGTTCTTAAATGTGTACACATTTATAACACATGCTCATTTAGCAATAGATACCTAAACATAAATAGGTACCCATTATAAATTTATAATTTTTTAGTTTGGGATTCCATTCCTCAATAGGTACACATTATTTTAAAATGTGTATGTATTCTTTGCAACAATTATTAGTTGTGTTACTTATATAAAAAGTGGACTCAAATTCTTACAATTACCCTTACTTCACATGGATGTTTGTGAGTACTACATAGTTTAAGATACATGATCATTTTATGAGTCACACACACCTTAAAGTGAGGGAAAAATATAATGGTTAATTTATACATACAATCCGAATTTCTATTTTAGTTTTATGTCTATTTTAAGGTAATGACTTAGTACATATATATAGCGATAAATGAAATGATATTTTATGAATCTAGGTTCATTCCCATAGCCTCTTTATCTATTTACACACGCATATCTATACACTTATTCCTACCTCATCCATTTACACACACTCACTTATACATTTGTCTTATCTACACTTTCTTATCAAACTCTTTTATACACCTACTTTTATTTTATCACTTGCCACTTAGGTTTGATTTTTATTTTATTTTAGGAAAAACTCATAGTCATATGGGTGACCCTATAGTCATGAAGCCATCCCTTCCAATTTAAAATTTAAATTTAGCTAATTGACCTCATTCACCCTTTCACCTTGTATTGACCAAATAGACTTTGAGAATGATTTTATGCCATGTGCTATTATTTAAAGACAATCAATGCATTTATTCTAATAATTTTTAATTTACTCAAGTATTCACCATTCTTGAGCACTACAGTAATCAATGAAAATAAACTTCTTTGGTTCAATAAAAGAAGTAAAAATTTTGGATGCTTAGACTCTTTTTTAGTTATTTTTGATATTAGTCATTTTGCGGGGATTGAGATCTAGATGGTAGCTTCTTGTGATGTAACAATAACCCCTTTAGGTATTTTAAAATATCATCAATCTTAAAACTTTTATAAAAGATAGTGTAGAAGGCTATATATTAGATGAAGTTGTGGAACATAACTCCACTAATTACTAGGATGAATTTGGAGGAAATTAAAGATTTACAACTCAAATATTTTTCAAACATGTAAAATAATCCTCTAATAGGGTAGATATCAAACAAAAAATTCTAAACAACTCCATAAAAAAACATTATTTTCAAGTTTGACATGAGCTAGATTTTAAAACCTATCTATTTAACATTGTTTTTCAATTATTAAACTAAATATCACCCTCCTCTATATTCAATTATTTGATCTAATATTCAACTCAATTTAAGGTAGACTAATTTATATATGCGTTTTGTTAGATTAACCTTAAAAAGACTTTATTTTTCTTTCTTATATCTCACCAAATCAATAATTATGCTAAGAGGCATAACTACAATGTCAACAAGGGGTGGAGTGTAATGACATGAGTGTGTTAACAAGTTTTTAAAAAAGTTGTCATACTCACTCTACAAAATATTTATGTGCATGTACATGATTATTTTCATTTACCTATAATGAATAAAATATTTTTAATGAAATAGCTTTAGTTAATAAAATAGTAAATATTTATGCATTTTAGTAAATACAATAGTAGATATGTAAAAAATATATATATATAATGCATAATTTATTTTAAATTTAATATTTTAAAAATAAATAAAAATATAATTAAATAAATAAATTAAATGTAGAAAAAAAATAGTATTTAAAATTTTAGATATTTTAAATATATTTTAAAATAAGTATCATTTATGTATTTCATAAATAAAACAATTAGTTACATATATGAATTATAAAAAAATAAAAATAAAAGAAAATATAGTATTAAAAAATAACAATTAAAATAGTAGGTGGCAGGGTGGGCGACCCTTCGAGGTGGCGAAGGGAGGTGGCTTTGCATGCCATGGTGGTTGAGTGTCGATGCTTGGTGGGATGCAGTGGCGGTGAGTCTGGATTGGCATGCCAGGGTCTTAACGTGGTTTATAGATATGATACTAAGGAAAAATATGACATCAGCCTACATATGTTTTTATGAATGAAAATCATGGGGAAGGATTTCCTCCTCCTTGCAAGGACGTCTCACACGCTGGTCAAGGTACCATTTGATGTCAACGATGATGACATGGTGGGTAGAATTTTCTTATTTATTGAAGGCCAAAGGATTTTTTGGCATGCAGATTTAGTAGCTGGTGGTTGTGGTGTTTGTGGGTGTTTATTTTCTCCAAAGATGAGTGCAATTTCTGTAGAAAGTTTAATGGCGAAGAGCTCAAAATTTGTAGTTGAGGCATCTGTGTCTGGCTTGGCTCGGTTTGGAGGAGACACACTAATTTATCTAAAGTCATCGGTGAGACAAGCAATGTTTAGGGAAATCACGGATCAAAGACAAAAGAGAATTCTGTTAAATAATGATTTGTTGGTGGTTGCGGTTGCGAAGATGGTTCTGGGCACTAGTCATTTGGAAAATGGGGAGAATGGGTGCGACAACCTGCACGTCTCTTCGCATTTTTTGACTTCCATTTTGGATATGAGGACTTCAAAGGCTAAGGAAAATAAATTAATGGTGAAGATGTTTCATGAGGACCTAGTCGAAGGTATGGATGAGGTTTTGCATGTGGTGATTGA
>VDFB02383876.1:0-42776 GCA_007258455.2 Sequoia sempervirens | reverse complement strand
ATGAAGTCACAGTCACAGATTTACAAGTGGAGTACCAACCAGTTACCACTATAGAGAACAAGCAACATCTCTTTGCTTGGAAGGAACAAATGGCATACAAGGTGAAAGCCTATGATGCCAATTTTGTGGAATTGATCGAGTATTGACATATTGTGGCAGGTATTATCAACTTTGCAAGAACGTTGGTCATATCCATCCCTTGCCTTTATCAACACGAGGGAGGTGCCTACATTGAGCTAGGCGCAATACAAAAACAATTCTAGGATGTCATCCGTAGCACATTTCTTTATGACCCTGATGATTGCAAGTTGAGCAACGTTGCAGCCATGTCCACCAAGCTAGATGACGCAACTGCCAAGTGCATAGAATATCAACAGTAGCTTGTGATAGGTGAAGAGATGCTGAAATGCCACGTCATCATCTTACAAAGCATTAATTGCCCAGAGGCTGAAGAGGTCAACGACTGGATTGAGGCATTGTTGACTAGTGGAGAAGAGGTGTAAAGCACCCAAAAAGGGCGTCCTACCCTCCAAAATAGCATTAATGATGACTAGAGCTAACTTGATGCCCCTTTCCAAGTTAACTCATGAATGTCTATTTTTACTTCTCACAGATCATGCATGTCAAATCCCATTAATTGAGGATGTCTATTTTTACTTCCACGAATTATGGATATCAGATCTCCACTAATTGTGGATGTCTATTTTGGAGGTACATTTTATAATTAAAGTTCACCTTTAGCTTAGTTTCAGTCAACTGAAGTAGTTTTCCAATTGACTCTTTGTTTAGTTTTAGTTAAACTAAGTAGATTTCCAGTTAACTGTTTGTTCACCTACTTTTAGACATAGGAATAAATCTTACTGATTGGCAAGAATTGATTGTTAACTCAAGGAGATTTTAGGGTTGCCTACTCCTTTGAGTTTTATAAATAAGAGCCTTGGGCTCATTATTTTGTAACTTTACTTCACGGCAGCAAAACGCTGAGCAAATAGCCTTCATATAGTTCGCTTAGTATATGTTCTTGGATCGTATTTGTGATAGTTAAGTACCAAGTACGGCTTGTGCTCTCTCTATTCAGATAGGTGCATCCAATTATTGTTCATGTGTTCTTGGTTTGATAGCAGCATGTGTGATTATCTCTTTGACATAAGCTGCTATCCCAACATGTAACCTTTGCTGGAATATTGAGATAATAAATCAGGAGAGTTACCATGCCTTTGATCTAAAAATCTCGAAGTTTTATCGTTGTATGTTGTTATCAATAATATGTTTTCAATCTACACCTCGGAAAGGTCTTTGTACCTCCTTGGGAATTTAGAAAGTTAGATTATCGTCCTTTTGTTGTTTCAAATAGTTAACTTTTCAGCCTACACCTAGGAAAGGTCTTGGTACCTCCTTGGGAATCCTGAGATATAAACTACTGTCTGGATTACTTGTGTGGATTTTATTTCAATATAAATCTGGGAGTTCAGAGCCTTCCAATGCATCCTAGGAGACTAATTCGTCCAAGTGATTGAACCATACATTCCCACTCCTATGCCCTCATGCTCTGTTTACCTTGCGGAGATAGGATAGATTAAAAGCTAGTTTAGTTGTAGTTAAGATCTGTGAAACCAAAGAAAAACCTTAGCTGCAACGCATTGTGTTTATGCACCCTTGTGTCCTGTTGCTGAGTAAAAAAGATAGGGACAAGAGTTTACTTCATTTTTACGAAAAATCAGCAACGAGAGGGATCTTCCCCTCCCAATTTGAAGAAGCAAACACTACACACTTGCAATAGTTGACCGTTTCCAATAAGCACTCCAGAGGTGCTAATTGAAACACCAACACTTTTTCACCAACCAACATTAAATAATTATATCAATCAATTCCCTTTAACCGACTATAGACTACACGAATTAAATAGGCTATTAAGTCGTCTTGGAGTGATCACTAGGAAAGGGACATTACATAGCATATAGTTCATGTACTAATATTTTTTTTAATGTTTGCATGGATAAGCAACTAAGATCTTGTTTGCAATATGTGACAAGTATTTTCTTTATATAATGCTTGCAATTGCTCTTTTGTTTGCTAAAGTCCACCTAAGACAGCTTTGATCTTAAGCTTCTTGCTCCTGTTCTAAGCAAATAATAAGTTGAAGCATCTAAAGCTCTTGTAAAAATGCAACCTAAATTATATTGATAAATGCAACTTAGACTTTCTATCGACTCTTGTGGGCCTACAGGTATCACAAATTAGTAAAAGTGAGGCCCATATAGAAAGAGTGTGTTTATGCAGTTTAAATGTGTGAAGGAATAGGACATTCATTTCCCACCATTGATTTCCATTATAACTTGACAATTCTATTTTAATTATGAGGGGTTATAAGCACTTGCCATTTAAAAGGCCTACTCAACCTGAAATTTCTTACGATTTACCAGATTAGATATTGATCAACAGTTGATATTACTCAGCCCAAAATTTCTTTTTCCCTACGAGATTAGAGATTGATCAATTATTGATGCCAATTGTTGATCAATATCTAATCTCTCAGCCCAGAAGAAATTTTGGGTTGACTAATCCTTTTAAATGGAAAGTGCTTATAACCTTCTAGAATTAAATCAAAAGGGTAGTATAAGGTGTAGATTCATTCAAATTTTAGCCTTATTTTTATGGTGCGAGATTTTTAAAAAAAAAAATTTGCATGTGCTCAAATACCTTTTTTGATAGTGGATTTGTGTTGTCCCCTCAACCCCAACAAAGGGGTGCTACCCCTTGACCCACCCAATGGCTACCACCTCCAGGGCCCCACTTCAAAATATACAGGGGGACTATGCCAACCAACTACATGTATTTCTTAGTATGTTTTACTTGCCACAAATCCAATAATACACATGCTCTATATTTTAATAAGATTCTTCAGAAGCTCCCATTGAAATTATTTATACACATACTGCAACAAACCTTCATGCCAAGGTTTCAAAAATATAATCCCTCAATGGTTTCACCATAGCAGCAAAAATATTTTGGGGAAAAAATTGGCAAACCAAAAGTACCAAGATTTTTTGAAAAACTTGAGAAAAAATCGAATTTTAAAAAAACAAAAAATTGTAGAACAAGAGACAAAAACTATTTTTTTTGAAATTGAAAGGCATTTCCATGGCATAGAGATATAGAGAGAACATAAAATAAAGAGTTTAACTAATGTATTGTAGAAAATAGATTTGTGTTGTTTATATTCATATCGCTGATTACATTGCATTGCTCATCTTTCAAAGAATTACTTCGCAGTGCATAACTAACAACTAGATGCTAACAGATGAAAAAATTTCAATTACAATAAAGTTTGTACAAAGTCAACCTATAAACTAAGTACAAAGTTTCAAAAAGTCAATCGTAGCCAATGACTGTTGCTACTACAAATAGAGCTATGCTAGAGGGTTGCAAATTATGATGATGAAGGTCTTGGTTCAAAGCCTCTCCTAAGTCGTTCAACTTGATGACTATCCAACTTGGCCTCTGGGATCTCAAAATCCTCAAGCTCAAGAAAGTCATCATCACCAGCAATCCACTCAGACTCTGGATCAATCTCATCAAGGTCAATTGGCTCGTCATCCTCAATGGTACCTAGTTTTTTCCATCGACAAATTAGTCTTTTGATTACAAGTAACATTATGAATAAAATTACAAATTTACAAATATGATTGCAAGTATACTAAAAGTCTAACCTTGAGCCTATTTTAGCTTCAAGCAAAGGTTGTGGTGAACAAACACTAGGTCATTCATCTGTTGTTGTGTTAGACAGTTGCATTTTTCTTTGAATGTATGTGTTCAAAACCACTCCAAGTACGCTCACAAGAAAATGTACTGCATGGCTATCTCAAAATGCGTCTAACCATCCATCTAAGATTTTTGGTTCCGTGACCAAAAAAATCCCACCATTGCACTAAAAAACACATTATTTGGAGATGAAATCATGTAAGAATATCTTGAAATAATAACACATTTAATGTACATGTTGAAAAATAGAGAGACTATCAAAATTTTGACTCTATTACCTAGCTTGAAGGTCGTCCTACCTTCCATGGTAGCCTTAGATGAGAGAAAACCCCTTGCTTGCTTGCATATTGGCAACTCTGCCATACCTGCCTGCAATGATTCTGTGGTAGTAAACATTTTCTCCATGCACATGAACAAGCCTTGTGTGTAAGAGACCTGCTGTCTCTAACCCTTGAAACTAGTGCTGAAGGTTGTAAGTTTGTTCGTTTTGAATGTTTGCAATGATCTCAATGATTTGCAAATGACAACTAGGAATGTTTCTAAGTTAAAATGCAATTGATTTTGGATTTTCAAATGCAATAGATGAATTTGATAATGCAAACTAACTCCTACAGCCAATTGACATATCATCAAACATTTGGCATGCAAACTATTATGCAAATTATGAGCAATATGGACATGATCATTTCATCAAATATTTGACATGCAACTTATTACTCCTTCATTGATTGCAAACTCTAGTACAATGCTGACATAATTAGCCAAGACTCTTGGCTTTAAGTAATTTCCTAATACAATGCAAATCTGATATAATTGATCATCTACAGCAGCACCTAATACAAATGGGTATAACAATGCAAATACTCTAAAGCATTAAGGAACCTGGCAGTCTGATTTTCTGTAGCAGCCATCACAAATAAATTCGATGCACCTTGTTGAAGCTGAATTTGTCCTCCAAAATGGTGCGCCTACCCTTCTCAATGCCAGCCGATGCCTTGTTAATTTTATCTGATTTTATTGAATCCTCCTTGTATGAAATCACCCCTCTAAATGCAGCCGCCCCTATTTGAATATGCAGCTTCAAGAATAAATTATTCGCAGCCTCTCAGCCCCCTCACAAACATCTCACTTTGTTGTCAAGGCCTCTTGAAAGGAGCACTCTAATCTCAGGAAGAAATCGCTGCCAAATAACCCTTGCACAACCAAAATCGTGGCTCCCAGCCAGTCGCCTCCAAGACTGTCATAAAAATCAGAATATAAAATGCCAAATCATCCCTTATGATCTGCAATTTACTCTTCACCCATTGAATCCAAACATCCTCCTTCAAGGACTAAAAAATCTCCACAATGCTTCCATTTTAGGCACAAATAGAACTTGTTATTGAAGCTCTCTCAAGCAATGATCTCTCACAGCCTCAAAATTGCATAACACAAAAGAGTTTTCGTTCTCCAATGCTGAAAGATGGCAGAAACCCTTTCAAATTCCTCCAACCTACTCGAATATCAAAACCCAGATAATATATTCTCCAAATTGATGATCCAAATGAATGCCTTTGATGCCCTTTTATAAATCCTCAAGAAGCTCGACCTCTTTAGCTGTTTTTAATCTTCTTTTGAAATCCATTTTAGGTTTCTACTAAAAACTTTATAATATCTCACTAACCTTGGGCGCCCAAAATAATAATATAAAAATGTACTTTAAGTGAATTTAATTGAGGGTCTTGGCCTCATCGAAAATAAAGTACACTTTTACTTTATAATTTAACTTTATAATATTTAATATTTCACCCATCCAACCGAATAAGAGGTTAATGCTGCATCTAAGGCCTGTCCATGTGCTTCACTAATTTTAGTAACCCCGACTCCTCTGAAATGGTGACTTACTATAAATAGTAAGTATGGAGAACTGAGTCTAACGAAGGCCAACCTGAACCAATGTTGACCTCTAAGGGAGAAAAACACTCTGATTACTGCCAAAAAGGACCCTCTAACCATCTGTGTTAGCCTACGAGGGCCAAGAATAGGCTAAACCATCAACAAACAAGATCAAGCTAAAAAGGGGACATCACATTGTGTGACCTCACCATCATCATGTCTAAATGAAGAGTTATAGAACAATGTTGGATTGAGATAATATCCTACAACATGGAGAGGAGAGTGCATTTGTCTATCCCATCTTCTATCAATTATGTCCCATAATGGCATGTACCTGTCTTTGTTATTTTCCATCCTACCCCTCATCACCTCCTTGGCCCTATCCATGGCCTCATACAAATATCCCATTAGGGATTTATCCCCATCCACTAGTCTCAAGACTTGTACTAAAGGCTCTGGAAATTCTACAACTTGTTCAGCTGCATCCCAAAAACCAGTAGAATAAATTTACTCTACCACAGTTATGCCTTTTGCTTGATTTGTGAAGCCAAACTCCATCCACTCGTTTGAAACAAACATTCGTTTCAAATTCATTTTTTGTTGGCAAAGAGTCTATAGTGCAAGAAAGTGTGTAGCAAATCTTGTCTCCCCTAGTCAAACAAGCTCTTTGCCCTCTATCAAAGAGCGAATCATACACAAAACCCTCATGTGATTATAACTCCTTAAGAGTAACTTCAAGAACAATTTATTACTCCTTTTCCAATAACCTTCTATATGAATGACCATCCTCCAAAGGAAACATCCTAGCTAGAACAATTGTTTGAATTTGTAAATTACATGTCTCGAACAATCACTATCAAAGCTATTAAACAATAAAATCCTCTATACAACAAAATTCTTGAAGGATAGAAGTTCTCTGAGAATACTTCTTTTGAATTGAATCCATTGAACCTTGAGTAAAGTGCGGACATAATCCAATATGACAAGTTAAAGAATAATTGTTGTGTGAGTAGCTATGTTTACCTAAATCAGGGAACCAAAGTTTAAAAACAGTAACTAAATTGTTCGAAGACAAGATCTTTATTTCAAATATTAACTAATTAATGTTATAGCCTGCATTTTATGCTTTTACAATTTATATGATGATTCTCAATCAAGAAAATTGAATCATTTTTTAGAACATGCATATTATATCACTTCAAAGAGAAAAAATTAATTAATATTTATACAACTATTTCTTGGCCAGGATAATCAACTTTAGAAAAAAATGATTTACTTCACATGTATGTGTACAACTATTTTTGTACAAATAGAATTGGCAAGATGATGAAATTTTTAAGGGGGGGAATTTACCTTCTCCCTTTTAAATCTGAAAGAATGCCCCACAAGTATGCTCCTACCATCATCCCAAGAAATACTACACTGGTGATCATGCTTTCTTGACCAGGGGTCAATCCCCACTCAGAATGAACTGCTGGTCCCACAAATGAAAGTAACATCATCTCCATTGCTTCTGCAATCCAGCCCATCCCAGCATAAAGCATCAAAAACCATTGATACTTCCCAAACCCCACAGCCAAGAGTGCATCATCAACAGAAAATAGTGGACCAGCATCTTCCATCTACAAACATAATAACATTATGCCAATGTAAATAGGCTTATTTATATGTTCATCAGGAAAATATTTTCATCCAACATGGGTTGAAAAGATATAGTTATCACCGAGGCAAATCTCCTGGCTTATGCACATAACCAGAGCACAACAGAAAAAGATAATAACTGGTGCACAATAGAAAAAGAGAATCTTTTGGACTGGTAGAACCACATGAGGCAAGAAGAAAATAACATAGGCAATAGCGGAAAGAAAATGCATAATGATAAGGATAGTATCAATATCTCATTGCATCCAAACCAGAAGAAAGACAACTTGTGATTTTCTCACAAAGTTTCCTAAAACCTGGCTTAAAAAGTTTCATAGAAAACATTTCCCTGATGTAGACTATCAGTCTGACTCATCAAATCCTCGTGTATTTATGTGCAAAATATAACTCCAAATAACCTAGAAAAATCACAGAACTAAATGTTGACCAAGGCATACATAAAAGAATAGTTTATTATTTAAATGTAGTTTTACCCTTCACATACATGCAGCAGATCAATTAGAAACAAAAAATTTCATATGCAATTATAAAATTAACAAGAACTTCAAAATAATAAATGTATATCACATAGAAACAATACAAAACAATTTCATGGTTCACCTACAGAAGATATAGAATCTCCTAATAAGCATATGGAAAATATGGGAAACCCTTCCAACCTCTTCATATTTAATCACCTAATGAATTTCATCAAAACCCATTTCATTGTCCTAAGGATACCTGATGCAAAGGTGCATGTGGGTGTGGTTCAAGCCAAATGGACAGCTATAAGGATAAGCCTTTGCAAATACACTGATGTCCAAAACTAAACTAAACTCACACTTTTCTCTCCCCAGCAGAAATCTCTTGCCTTAGAGTTCTTCTTGATCTACAATTAGAATAGATATCTCATAACTATGTCGACAACACAAATCTCATTAATTCCTAAAGACAGCTGATTATATGATTGTCCTCTTATGAATTTGCTTAAGAAAACAACTTGTAAATACAAATGACATGTTAGGTGTAGTAAATAGAAAATATTTTAGTATAGATGGATTGCAACAAAACATCAAGCCAAAATGTCAAAATAGAGCATAAGTCAAAATGTCACAAGAGCTCACTCTAGAGAACCCACCTAGAAAAGTAACTTCAAAATCAACTTTTCATTCCTTCAAAAAACTTACAAGGAAACCTCTACAAATTGTTCACGCAACTATAGGAGATTTATCACTGTATATGATTCTCTATCTTGCACCTATCTTTATACTATCTAGCAAAAATCTAATCTCAAAAAGATTCCTTATTTCTTACAAGAGACCAGTTGGAAGATAAGTAAATCATTAATACATATCTACGCTTTATTAGAGTAAAATAGCTAAATAAAATACTTTCCCTCTTTTATTAAAAGTGAAATGCAAAATAGAATAACTCGAACCATTTCCAACATGTTCACATTGCACCTATGCGAAAGTTCTTATCCAAGCTAAAAACACAACTACTTAATGTTTCGGAATACCCCTAGGCCCACTTCCCTAATGACAAAATTAAACAACTTATAAGTTGTCCTTAAAATATTATGAAATAACTAATAAAAATTTAAGCTGTTATTTTAAAATGATTTCCCTTATCTTACCCATAAGCCTATAGAAAATAAAATAATAGGCTTATGCAAACTTGATTAACTTCAATCTGAAAAGGGCACATGATGCAACTCTATGTTGATTATGTTTTGTTTGTGTTTATCTTGAAATTCCTTTGGCCTCCCTTGCACTTTGAGGCATATTCATTTTATATTTTCAAAGGTTCTTTTAGCTTTGTGTATTTACGAATCCATTGATTGCTTCTATAAGTAACCAAAAAATGTCTCAAATGCAGATCTAGAAGTCAAACTATTGTATTGATACTAGGTATATGCTAAATTTACATCTCAAGTCTAGGATGCTTCTTGTTATAAAACCTCAAAAGTTGTACCAATGCTCTATTCACCACTTAGATTTGAATGTCCATATGTGGATGGAAAGTAGTTGATTTCTTCTATCTTGTATCCATTTTCTCGCATAATGTGATCCAAATTTTCCCAAACATTTTCAATCGTTATTTGAAAGAACAAAACTAGACAAACCAAAATTAACCTAAACATAAATAGATTTCTTACTTGAATGTTGTTTTGAAGTTTGAACACATCTTGCTTGATTCTTGCTTAATGATACTCACATTTCAAATCTAATTTTGTTAAAGTACTTGATATGTTGAAGTTGGTCCAAAATATTGTCGATGTGAAAGAGAGCAACTTTTCTCAAATATCTTTTTAAAGGCCTTATAGCCAATACATATGCTCATTTACTCCAAAAAAAAAATTTGCATTTTTTGTTAACATCTAATTCTATAGTCCTTACTTCAACCAACCCTATGGACAAGGATCCAAACTTGTCTACCAACTCTTTAGAAATCAGATTTTTTTTGTGAAAAAGAACAAAAAAGAGCATCAACTTTGGTCTTCTTAATTTGAATCTTGATATGAAAGAGTTTGGGAAGTTCATCTTTATTATTAACCCCATTGCTTCTCAATCATACCTATTATTACTATTAATGAATGCATGAGGTTTAAGATTTTTATTTTAAACACTAATTAAAAGAAAATAGTATACATTTATCATTTATAGATAACGATGGAACCTAATTTGTCTTCCATTAATCATAAAATAGGACTATACATTTATATTGCAATCAATTGTTGTATAATGTTGAAGACTTTTGTATGCATATACATATACTACATACATAAGAATATATTTATACAAGGTTACATTTAGGACTCAACTATATAATTAGTTGAAATTTCATGACCGTGTGTCTTTCAATGCACAGTTTCCTAAATGGAACTATACATTAATATCGCAATCAATTGATGTACAATGTTGAAGAATTTTGTATGCATATAAATATACTACATACATAAGATTATATATATACAAGGTTACATCAGGAATCAATTATATAATTAGTTGAACATGAAATTTTGTTGGTTATTTAGGGATTTAAAAGATTAACACTGAACAGTGGGAATCTACCCATGTAAGTTGGAAGGTCAAGTACAAAAGTTCACCTTTACTCAAAGAATAGAACGATGATCATATTTGAGGCTTACTCTTTCAATGCAGCCTTTTAAAGTACTTTTTGCAACTGGGGTCTTAACTTGTTGATATGGAACTCATTTGGACTGTAATGTGTTATGACAATCCTTGAACTGAAGTAATTAGCACAATAAGATCTACAAATTTGTGTGTGAATTAGTTGGATGCATTATAAGAATTGTTTTTACTTATTTGTTTCCTTGTCCTATGCAAGCAACTTTGTGTTTGATTGTGTGAAGGCAACTTCAAGAGGAGTTGTTGGCTTGAAGCAAAGACATGTTTGGTATGGACTATGGATGGTAGTGATAGGCAATACTCTTTTATAGGAAATCTGAACAAAAGGTAGATACCCAACTCGTGTGCGGTTGCACATTGTTATACATGCACAAGAGATTCATGTGCGCAACTGACAACTTTAATTTTCTCACCAATTTGCAAGTGGAATACAATTGAACAATTATATTGTGCGTTTAATTTGCCCATAAAAAAATTTTGAAGGTGGTCAGTGAGTTTGGGATCATGGTCAAACACAATAGATGATAAAAAATTTAAAATGAGTACATCCATGAGTAAAGGAGAGGTCAGTTGTTTCTATTTTATGAATAATTTTCATGCAGGCAATCAAGATAGCCATCTTCTGCAGCTGAGCCACAACAACATAAACACAATCATTTTGATCCCTTTTGTAGGATGACCAATTAGCTGATGCAAGTTGATGGACTGCCAAGGCCTTTCTAGAACTAGCAGAGGTATATATACCGAGTTAGTTGTTTGTTGGCTTGGCAACATTGCAAGCAATGCACGATTCGATGTGGCCTTCAATATCTTGTGCAGATTAAGCTAGCAGAATTATTGTTGTATTGCAACAAGGATCTTAACAATGTCCAACGGGCATAGAGTAGAGCGCCTTCAAAATTACTAATCTAAGCCAAGCTAGTAGAGCATCTTTTCATGAAAGAGATCATTGTAGACCCACGAGTAACCTAGCTCAGCTGATTACAAAGAGATCCAATTATGGCAATCATGACAGCTTGCGTCTAGCACTCCAATAGTGTCCTTCCCCTTATGCTTTCTCACAAAAGGAAATTGCTGCTATGTCATCCACTTCATATGGTATGAATTTCCCAATTTGCTTTCTTAATAAAGAAATGTAAAGGCTTTTGAATACAAATAGATGATGATCTCTTTACCTAAGTTATAATGCTTCCGTTGTTCCACAAATCTTATAATGCCATGGAGTTATTTGTCCTAGTTGGATTACCTTTGCTTCCTATTACCAAAGGCCACTAAATGAAATGAAACAAGATGTCCATGCTATTGAAGGATTGTGTCATGGGGGTAATCCAATACTGAAGGGCAATTTTCTAATCTATTGTTATACAATTGGTGTAATTGACCATATGGCTGGAAAATATTTCTCAATAAACCATGCGATGGGATAAAATCCAAATGACCATATGGTTGAACTAGCTGCAGGCCATACAAAAGATGTGGATGTTATGGGTTGTCATATAGAGGACATGAAATTTGTTGGCACCCAATCTGTACACCATAGGTCCCTTAGCTCCTCTCTAGTATATCTTTGAGTTCATCATTCAAAGCATATCTCTTCCAAGAGCTTGATCTGATCTTAGTTCACTATTGTTGTGTGCATCCATGTAATCATATTTTCCATTCCTTCATCTAGAGTGTAACATTTTACTTTGAAAGTGTCCATTGCCCTAATATATAGACCATTGTAGGTGAAAGTTGCACAACCTTCATCTTTCTCCACAATGAGAGCATAAGACCCTCAATAAACCAATATTTCTTCATTCCATTCGTAACTCTTTTTCTAGTTTTTCCAAAAGTTCTTTGAGCCTATGATTATATGCTCACACATTCTCATACTTTCCTTGCTTGATTTTGTATATCTTAGTGACAATGTCATTGTCATCTTGAAGGAGTATGAATTCTTTCTCAAAGGGTCTATGAACCAATAAATTGTCACTCTCCTAAGGATGGCTAGAAATGAATGCAAGCATTGACATACATCAAATTGCCCAGTAGTTGTACAAATAGTTTCACATGTTTTCCAATGGTGTACTAGATCCTTAGATCTATCACTAGTGAATCTTGGCAACTTTTGTATTTTCAAGCTTGGGCTGGTTGGTGGAGAAACCATTGTTAGGTGTTCTTGATGTGACGACAATGATTGGAGCCTTCTCCTCAAGAAATTGTAATCCAAATATTCCTTTGCTCTCTCAGTAATGTCCAGCACGTTTGAATCCTCAACCTATCCTATGGTCTCATTAAATATTATGTTGTTGTGGTCACCTTTAAGCTTCCTTCTCTCAAGTGCATTTCCTTGTCCTACCTTCTTTGGCTTTGGCTCCTCCAGTAGCAATGTTTTAATGCCTCAATATCACTCTCATATGCCTTTGTTTTTCCTTTTGTGAAAGAGTCTTCTAACTCTATCTCAAAATAAAGAACTTCCTTGCTTAAGCTGACCCTTCTACAAGAGCTTCCAATCTCACTTGGTCAATAAGATCAATAGTTCTAACTTTGGGAAAAGTATATTTAAATTATACCATTGAGGCAAGAGAAGGCAATGGAAAGTCAACAACAAGGAATGACAAATTCTTTCAAAGAAGCAAGTGTTTGTTAGGAGTTCAACTTTGAGTAGATCAAATGTTGTGAAAACACTAAGGGGGGAAGGAAGAGAGTGGACTGACTCTAAGTAAGTACCCCATCCAACGAAAAACGAAGGTATGTTCTCAACTTTGAAGGACTAATGACTTCTTCGCAAGTCATAATGTCGATAAAGTTGTACATTTTATAACTACAAGGAAAAAGGTATTGGGATTTTCGGAGAAAGATAAATGGAAAGATCAAGGAATATGACCTATTATCATTTCATAACTTATGATTATTTGAAGGAAACATCAAACAATATTATCATTGATGCCTTAGAAAAGGATGGGTAGATAATTTAATCATGATAAGAAAAATCATTGCCTATGTGATTGGCAAGGGGAAGATCTAAGAAACTCGTGATTGGGAGAGAGTGTCTCTATACTCCTATATACTTAATATGGAGAAATTAGATAAACGATGGTATTGGGATTTTCGGAGAAAGATAAATGGAAAGATCAAGGAATATGACCTATTATCATTTCATAACTTATGATTATTTGATGGAAACATCAAACAATATTATCATTGATGCCTTAGAAAAGGATGGGTAGATAATTTAATCATGATAAGAAAAATCATTGCCTATGTGATTGGCAAGGGGAAGATCTAAGAAACTCGTGATTGGGAGAAAGTGTCTCTATACTCCTATATACTTAATATGGAGAAATTAGATAAACGATGTTATTTCTATACATAAGTAGTAATACTACATTTTATGAAATAGATCCATGTCATAGAGCGACTTGACATGGTAGCTTACTATGCTAAGAGACCTAAGGATGGAAAAGGTTTAGCCATAAGCCATAGAGATGGAATGGAAGATAAGGTAGGATGTGACACATGTTAATCACATCGAAAATTTCTTTATGAGAATAATTAATTGATCACTACCTTACTCTTTAATGAAACCCTAGGTTTGCAATAACGTAATTAAGGACAAGAAGTTCATTCGAATGAAGAGAGAAATCTTAGGATAAGATTTAACCAATTTAGTTGGGTTATGTATTTGACTACTCTTTAACACCTACAAGTTGGAAATAACTTATTGGGTTGAGTTGTACATTTGGTCTTGACTAGGACATATAGGGATAGAAAAACTTATAACATTGGACTAGTCAAACAATTGAGGACTCTATCCTAAGAATTGGAAGGGAATATTGAGATTAAGATTCGCCATGTGAATGTGTATATCACTTGAGCTATGAAATTGTATGAGTGGAAACATAGGTAGTAAGTTAAAGAAGTTACTTTACACTCTCAGAAGGAAGCATCTACTGTTATGTCAAAACAACAGAGCATTTTCATTTATCATGAAATATTGGGAATTTTTACTGAGTAGAACACTGGGGCTATTACTTGTGTTCAAAAAGGATGTACTGAAGTTGGGACTCTCCTATATGATTAAGAGAATCAATGGAACCAACGAGAAACGTTCATGCTTGGAAATTAGGTATGCAATTAAATTTGATATCTTCTAGGGACCAACATGATTGAACAAGGATTAATACTTGAAATTAGTACCAATTTTATCGGGAAAATTAGAGTGAGTTAAAAAGATGGATTACATCTTTTAAAATAATCCAAGGACGGAAGAGATCCAAGTTGTGGATGTCCTAAGATAAATGGGATTTATCTCCGCAAAACTTATAAACCATTATTACATGGGAATTAAAGATGGCGTGAGATTGTAAAATAGGTTTTCATTTAGTCAAGGAATAGACTATTATTGAATATAAAAGAACCTATGTACCCAAAATTTTGAAAGATTTGGGAATTGAACAGAGAAATTAATGTCAGGGTTAGGACATCAAAATGACAACAGGAATTGTCGGATGAGAAACCACTATAACCTAGCAAAAGATAGAGTAAGAAGCTGCACGGAATGTGGCAAGTTATTGTCTAGTATGCCAGGAAATGAAGACCAGATGTCATCATCGGTAGGACATGTATACTCTCTTAAGATTCAGGAAGGAAAGTGGTAGAACACAAGACAAGTCAATCTGTCTATGTTAGTGGAACTAACAAAATGTTCTAGTGGACAAGCTCATCAAAGTAACCAATGCTTTTAGGAAACTTGAATTATAGGATTTTGGTCCTAAATAATATATTGTGGGTAAGTAGTTGCTTAGTAATCCTGAAAGGTTATTTTAGTTTAGCAAATAATGATAAGGTTGTGTAAACCATGATCATGCTATGAGACATTCAGTTGAGCGAATGTGCAATATATTATTATAGTCAAATGAGCAAAAATGGTAGACTAAATCTTGAATGATTTATAAACTTCTAATTTTGAAGTTTGGACCATTGTATGAAAGGAAAGGTTGGAAACTCTATTAAGCTGAAATAGGCTTAGAAACAGAGTGAACCCTAGACTTGATAGAATGTCAAACATAAGTAATAGATTGAAGTGATCAATAAAACTTTGTCAATACAAAAAGATTAAATATGAAGTAGTATCAGGATTTGACAGGTGTCCAAGAGTAATGATGTGCTCGAGATGGACAAGTAATCTGAAATATTCCCCTTAAATTTTTTCCCCAAAATTAGACACACAAATCAGCATCAAACCACTGATTAGCGTTAGCTCCAAATGCAAATCAGCATGGAAAGTAACTCTAACCAAGAATGTTCACCAAGATCCCAATGTGGGCGAGGTGATAGCATATGGTTAGAGGATCATTAGGTATAAACTGAACTAAAAGTACAATTCATCTGTTGATGCAGGCATCCACAAGCAGTGGGAATACTCCACTTATTTAGTGGGTGAGATTATTACATTATTAAGGCGGAAAGCCAGCCATTAAATCCTCTCTTCCACTTATTTCGTGGGGGAAAACAGTCCACACAACCACTTATTTTGTGGGGGGAATTTACAATCAAGAAAGATGTTTATTCTAAAACTCAACCACTCAATTGTGGGAGTGTAATCAAGTATAAATTGCAGCAATAAAATGAAATAGCCGTTAGTACTACTAACTAGCTTTACAATGAATAGAAATAGCTGCAAATAAGAGAGATAAGCTTCTAGAATGTTCTTTATCCACACTGGCGGTAAACCATCCAGGGGTTAAAGTGTTTGCATTAAAATTCACAAGTAAATGCAGCAATTAAAATGACTGCATTAGTACTACTAATTCACAGCCTTACAATGAAATAAATCTGCAATTTACAAGTGTTACAATGATAAAATCAATGCAAATGTTTGAAGGATGATTTCTACAACTCTAAATCTTCTCAATCACCAAATTACAAGCCAAAATCTGAACTAATATAAATCTGATATGACAAACAGCAAACTGAAAGTATTGAACCAGCAACCCATGAAACATCTCTCAAATCTACCTCAAATCAACTTCAAAGCTCACCAAAACTCAAAGCAGTATTCAAGAAGGATAGACGACCAGCAACCATGAGTTTGTAGGTGCCAAACAATCACCAAACAGCAAGTTCGAAACCCAATACAAGCTGATCATTAATGGTACGGCCCTAGAAAAGGTATAGCCTTCCTAGAAAAATCCACACTTCATCATAAATTCTGATTTTCTGCAAATAGCATCGCCCTTAGCATAGAAATGGTTAGCTCAAATACCCATAATGAAATAAAATTTACTCAAGGAGCTGTATACAAAAATCATCTTCAGCTGTATGAAAATCAGCAACACAAAATACTGAAAACATCACCAAATTTCTTCACTTTGATGTTCAATATGCACTTTTGCATGAAGCACATCCCCAATAGACCATCTAGGGAACCATAGTTTCAGGCCCGAAGAATGGAGTAAATTTGCTAAGCTTTCCCTTAGCCGGATTCTGGATTTCAAACCAACAGCATAACTTTGCTTTCCAAAACATAACATAATCAGCACTTCAAACAGCAGCAATATATAAGCTTCAGTTGGCAAATGAAGCAACAAGAACTCTTCAAATTCCAAGAAGTTGAATCACTTCAACTTCCAAAAAGGACGCCACCTTTTTGCATTTTACTTTTTGAAATAATAAAATATTACTCAACCTCCTTTAGGTGTCCAACTTCACTTTGCAACAATAAAGCATTTAATAAATCATTAAATGCACAATTGACCCCCTTAATGGCTCCTCTTTTAAAACAACATGAAGTTATTACTCCTAGGCGTGGGGTACAACTGAGAAACATGAAATTTGACTAAGTATAAACTCAACTCATGAAGAAAAACAAACCCAAAGCCAAACTGAAACTGATGGATAACAAGATGACTTGAGATGAACTGCTGATGATGCCACTGCCAAAATTAGACTTACTAAAAATAGCCACTACCAAAAATAGTAAGTTTACCTCAAAACCAACAGAAAGCAGAACTGAGCTGGAAGCAAGACTTAATGAAAGTGGAAACCCTAAATTTGCACATCTGAGTAGCCTATGGATTTCCGGAAATAGGCTAAAACCAAACGAAGAGCATATGGCCAAAATGGGGACATTACATAATCAAGAATAAGTACTTTATGGTAAGGATAATGGATGTGTAAGTAATGGACAGACTCGGTTTATGAGTTGTCTAAAAGTGTAAATACCAAAAGGAAAGGACGGGACCCACGACGTAGTGTACAATGCATCGACATTCCTCTTCTATTTGGATTATACTGAGGATAAATTCATTGGCCAATGATTTCCGATCATTGTGTGTTAGGTGTTATGTATAGTTACTATTATATCTTGGATGTGCATATGTGTTAAAAATTCTTTGAGAGAGTATGTGTAAGGCATACAAAATTTCCCTATGCGATACTAAGGACACTTGAAGCAAGGTCCAAGAAGGACAAGATTGCTACATAAGATGAATGTTTTATAAATCTTACGTATTTTGAGAATTGTAAGTAAAACTTTACTTAACTTTAACTGTATGTTAAAAGGTTATAGATCATCGAGGATGATGATTCACAAAGGGGAAAGTATGTTACACCCCAAATTGTGAAGTTACTATTTACTGTTACTAGATAGAATAAATGTGAATATAATGTGAATTCCAGAGATGAATTAATGATGCTTGTACCTTGTTTTCAATATGAATGTTATCTCACTTGATGTTGTTTTCATTTTATGTTATCTCAGTTGATGTTATTCATGGTGAAATACTGCATAAAGGAGAATAGATCGTTATTGAATTGTGAAGATTCTAACTTTTGAAATGTTTATGTATACTGCTTATGTTATGAACATATGACTTCCAAAAGCGTGTGCCAGTGGATGCAGGTAAATGAACCATTGCTCTAGGCAGAGGAGAAATATCACTCGGCAGAGGAGCTTGGTCGGTTAACCAATAAACTGAACTATCTAAGCATACACACACGTCACCTTAGATTGAGTGAACTGAGTCAGATTGTTTGTTGGTTATAGGTAAATCATCCGTAGCTTGCATATTTAAATTAGGAGTCTTGTCTACTTTTGTATGCATTTATAAGTGATTTTTATCTATGTATCTGTCTTGTGATATTACGATCATAATGATTATAACATAAATGGATGTAAGTGAATAGGAAGTGGACATATATACATGTATATGGTCTATACACATATCCATATGTATATACATATCGATACAAACATATGTTGGCAGACGAATATGCTCATACGGATGCATCGATATGGTATACCTAAATATACGTGCACATAAGAGGAATATATACAAACATATATACATATATATATGCACACAACCTATAATATGTGGATATTAATAATATTGTATTATTATTGCTTGACAATTTTACATATACATATTGGATATGCTGACTAGCTTATGATATGCTTATAGTGGAATACATATATTGTCATGTCCCCTTTTAGTCGACACCGCTTGTTGAGTTAGCTCATAATTTCGATGAGGGTGTGGTGCGAGGGATCATCGGGGGCTTATCGGTTTGATAGCTCCACTCAGGTGTCGTTGGGCTTTCGCAGACCTTCCGTAGAGTCTTTTAGGAACTTTCTATTTTAGAAAGTTAGGGTCGGAAGTGCTATTTCGAGGGCACTGGTGCACTTATTCAGATTCAATTCTACCAAATGTTTAGTTGATTTGACGGAGAAATAAGGAGTATTTAATGAGTTATTAAATATTTAATAATTTGACTTTATATTAAAGTCACTTTATTGAAATATTTAAATATTTAATTAAATTGGCCATTATAAAGTATTAATTATACTAATTATACTTTATAATTAAGTATTAAATATTGACTTAATGAATATTTATTATTCATTTAAAAGAGGCGCCATTTAATTATTAAAATATTTCTCCTAAGTATTGAGGTGAAATAAATCAATTTTATTTAAATGATTAATTAAAAGAGCTTGGGTCGAATTTCTCTAGGGGGAGTATATATTTTCAGAAAGGACAAATCGAACCATTATGAAATGTTATTCTAATTTGTCTTTTGTGCTCTGAGCATTGGAGTTTGCAAACCCTAGGGTTTCTGGCAGACGATCGTTTCTGGAGAACGTAACCTCTTCAGAGATCAGGCAGACTGAGGCTGTGAAATATCAGTTGAAGCTGGCACTTGGTGATTTCATCCAGAAGTCACAGACTGAGCTTATTCATTGTATTTAGCTGAGATTCAAAGAGATAATCAACAGACAGAGAAGGCGACTTCATCAGAGAACCTCCATTCTGAGATCTGGCATTTTTCCTTGGAGGCCGTACCATTTTGTTTATTGCAGCAGGCCGTACCTTTATGTACTTTCCAGGCCGTACTACCTCCTCTCCAGAGAAAAGCATACATTATTTATCTACAGGTGTTTGGGGCTTGGTCGCCTTAGGTTGCTGAGGAGTTGCATCGTTTTTGTGAACTAGAAGATCCTCTTTATTTCTGGCCGTACTATATTCTTATTGGCTGCTACAGCAGGGCCGTACATTTCTGTACCTTCAAGAGCCGTACCTCTCACTCAGGAAGAAACACATTCATTATCCAGTATTGGCAGAGGGTTTCCATAGCGCTTGGGATATCTGGAGTCTTGGCAACGTTTTCAGAGTCCAGAGAATCATTGGTTCTTTCAGCCGCACCATTCCATTATTTCTGCTAGCGCCTGTAAGAAGAAAACCAGGTTTTTAGAAATTAAATCAGAATTCATTCATTTGATCAATTGTTACATTGTATATGCTTTGGAGAATAAATAAATTTGTGCGCCTACATGTACTGGTCACTTTCCAAGCATTTTTATTGCCTTAGCTTCTATTTTAAATTTATTAGCAATTTATTAAGGAAATCGCAGCTTTCATATTTTGTCAAAAAACCTCAAAATCACAAAAAAAACCAAAAATTGCAAAACCAAAACAAAACAATTAGGGTTACAGTTTGAGAACCACTGTGGTTCTCATATATACATATATATATATATGTAAATATATATTAATATTATATATATTATTGTAAAATAATACACACACACACACACACACATATATATATATATATTATTTGAGGCAATTTAAATACATATATAGATATGTATATTATTTGGTACATTAAATAAATATATATATATATTTAATATTAAACTCTCATAGTTGGAAATTGAATTATTTCCCATAATGATTTAATATTAATCTTTTAACTATGGAAATCAGGTTTTATCATACTCGATTGAATATTAATCACCAAACTTTAGAAAGTGAATTAATTCCAAAAACAATCGCATGTCATTCTTCAATAAAAGGAAATCGAAATATTTCCTCCAAACTATTGAAATCAAAATATCTCTAAATCAAATTATTCACGGGAACATTTGAAAATAGCGCTGGAAGAAGCCATGACTGGCTATTGCGCAGGAGATGGAAACGGCATGACCAAATCCAACGCAACTGTAAACTGGCAATGTGTTTTCATTTCAGCAATGGACTTTTCCTCAATAATTATCTTAATCCGCCATTTCCTGTAGACTGGCGCCACAAACCTGTAGGTGTCAATTATGTAAAATTTACCATGTGAAATGGAATTGGTCTCCATTCTACTATCAATCATTGGAAGTCGACTCACCTCGTTAAAACTAAGTATGGGATTGAAATTACGCCACATACTAAGTTCAATGGTTCAAATTACAGTGTTGGCAAATGACATGCCTTTGGAAGTGGAATTCGTTGGGGCTGAGGGCTCTATATAAGCCGCCCAACTTTCATCTTTGAGGGAAGCATTCGATCATCTCTTTTGTTTACTTACTTATCTTGTTGGAGAGCAATCATTTTGCTTTTTGTTTGAGAATTCACCATATTTTTCTGAAAGACATGTTATTTTATGAATTGAGTTTAATTTATTATTACCATTCTCCGTAATTGAATTATCGGAGCTTCATATCTTTTATCACCTGTAAACCATCACCAAGCTGATTATCCATTTTTGAGTGTAGGGAAGACCTGCTATACAGAACACACATCTGTTGTTAAATTACCTCTGCAATTACCAGTTCTGAGTGTTTAATTCTGTGTGAGGAAAAGTGGAGTCTTGAGAGGAAATTGTCTATCGTTTGGAGGCACTGGAATTTGCTGTGAGTGTAGGCTGAGTCATCATCATCTGAGGAAAAGCTAACTACAGGGATGGGATATTCTTCTACTATCCATCTCTATAGTTATTTATTTAAATACTTCTCGAATTGTATTTTCTATTTGTGCATAAATGTTGTCTTTTGGAAAAAGGTTAATGAAGCAATCCTAGCTATGTTTTACATGTTTGTAATGATCTCCATAATTGGAGAATACTATTTGCATGGACACTATTTGCTAAACCTGATTGTTTACGGAAAAGGGAATTGAAGCCTTAGAGCCGCTTTCATAATGTGTTTTTAAGTACTCCATGATAGGAGAAAGTACTTGACTAATGAATTCAGCAATATTACATAAGGTACAACATAAGTATTTAATTATACTAACCATGTTTGAACATGGGATGTTTTATGTTTGTATTTAGTGTGTGTACACAGGGAATGAATTGTTGCATTCTAGTTGTATTATGCATTAATTGTATGATCTCCATATAAGGAGAGTACCTATTGCATTAGTTACTATATACTAGGTTTGAAATGAAGGCATGAGTCAAGTAAAGATCCACAGCTAAGTTATTAGGTTAACTCAGAAGAGCTTGTGATACTCCTAGGATAAAGATTTCCAGTATAGGAGGGAACTTGTGTAATACTTGTTATGTTGATTCATTTCTAGTAGTTATTATGGTGATAGGTTATCTAGGATGATTGACTATCCACTGGAGGATAAACCTATGCATAGTGTAAGATAGCCCTAAGTCAAACCGACCCTGAATAGTGTATGTGATAGATGACCCTCAATAGTAATACTGTATGAAACTCTTTGATCAAAGTAGTGTAATGTACAAAACATCCACTTAGACTGTGAGATGATTACACTGTCAGTTCACCGTGATCCCGTATTACATTCTAGATCGAGGGATGTCGTATTGCACAGGATCTAGTTATGTAGGACACACCACTATGCTCAGTTGGTTAACAATATCGGTTACTCTACCAATCTCTTCGTTGAAGGGAGGGCCATCTATTGAATAATAGATGTGTGGGGGACCGCATTATAAGTCTGTGGTTGGCGGAAAAGCGCCCGAGTGATGCTTCTCCTCCACTGAAGGCTACTAAAGTACCAAGATTTGAAAGGCGGATTCCGGGACCTTCTTACTACTATTTGTTCTAAAGCTCATTGGAGCTACATTTGTAAAGGTATGTATTCTAGTTTCATGTACTTGTGAAGTCATTATAATGAAATGGAATCTTTATTGTAATTTGATATGGCATCTTGTTCATGTATTATCAATAAAGAAAAGAAAAGTTTTATTGCAATGTCATGTTAGCACGTTTATTTACTCATACAATGTAAATTTAGGAAATTTTTATTTTACCGAAGGGTTGGCACGTTACACAACTTCACAAATGCAATGGCACCAAATGTAAATTACTTTAACACTACATTACCAATGTTATAGTATACAAAAAAAGGAACAATTTATACCAAAATTGATTATACAAGAATATCAAAATTGATGCCTTATTAAAGGTAGTGTACAATTAGAGAGAATGTGATTTGAGGAGTACCATTCATAAATCAGCACACTTCCCTTACTAATGCAAGTCTACTAAGGACCACCGGTTGTTGGTAAGACCACAACTATTGGGTAAATTTTTATAAATTATTTTCAAATATACTATTTGTGTTCAACATACAATGCCTATTATTATGTTTCGATAATGAGTTATGTAACCATGTATTAATTGTTTGTCAAATTTTGAGTAGTTATAAGAATCGATTAGTTGATGGCTATCCTCTTGGCAATCATCGTGTCCTTTAAATAGATTTTGTATCATTAAGGAAAAGAGGATGATCTAGTCCAATCCAATATGATCCTTGGCTGACCATCTTTGGTTTACTTCTATAATAATTCCATGTCTAGATAAAGATATACTTTTACTCTATCTAGTATATATTGTTAATTTTGTTCATTATTACAATTATCCATTATATGAGATCAAAGACTAAAAAGAAATCAAGTCCAATCCAAGAGATTCATGCCCTTAGACCCCAATAAAGGGAGGACGATACCACAATGCGGCTAGTATCAAGAGATCAAATGATCTCTAAGATTGGTAGAATAGAGAGAACAAAAAAGAAAACTAGGAGAAAAGTTTGAATTCGAAGTCCATCCCAAAGTAGAAGTCAAAGTCGAAGCGTGAGTAAAAGTCATATTCGAGAGAGACAACACATTTCCACTACAAATAATCACATAAAGGCAAAGTGGGAGATCACAAGGAACCTTCCACTACTAGACAAAGAGTGGATTGATCTCTCAAATCAAGTTGAAAACTCAAGACAACCTTCTCTACATGAGAAAATTTAGGAAATGTGTTGGCATTTCAATTTGCACCTCTGGAATGCGGATTAGAAACGGACAACTATGTACAATTGAACTGCTCTTCAAATTAGGAGGGGAAGCTCCCTCTTCACTGATGATGCTTAAAAAAGAATACTAAACTATTGCAAATCCTTTTTTTTCTCAGCTAAGAGCACAAGGTCATAAAACTCTTTGCGTCATAGCTGAGGTTTTCTCTTTTCGACACTTCAACTACAACTAGGCCTACACTAAAGACACTTCTGACAACTCAAGTAAACTCAAAGTTTGACAATCATAAGTAAACGAGGAATGATTTGATTAACATAGATACTTAAATAAACTCACTTCCAGAACACACCTAAAGACTCATTGTACTTTCAGATGTAAGCCGAAATAATGATTATATAAGCAAAACACATAAAACAAAATTTGAGACAGTAGATCAGAGCAAAGTAGGAATGAGGTTTCCTTCCTCAAATTTCCAACAACAATTACACTTTTGGGACAACAGATTTGTAGCAATGACAAGCTTATAGTTTAGCGATCAACCAGACTACACTTGACACAGATTGAACATTAACTGAACAATAATCTGCAGCAAAGGCAGGCTTGCAAACTTGCTCTTACACAAAGTGAACAAACACTGAATAACAAAGTTGTGGCAAAAGTAGGCTCAACAATTTGTTATCACAATAATGGTTAAGAAAGAATGGGCAAGGCTGCCCTTATTTATACACAAACAAGGAGTAGGGAACCCTAAAATCTCCTTACTTTAAGCTGCCTAGACTTGCCAACCCGCAAGCTTTATTTCTAAAACTAACACATGACAACTAACTAACAACCCGCTAAAATCAGTTATCTAATTTAAAGCAGGAAAAGTTCTAGCTATACATTCAATTTTTCCATTTTACAAAGAATAGATAAGCATGAAACAAGAATAGCAAGTTAAACCCGGAAAAGGCATCGAGTTAACTGCTGCTTTTAACTCTATTCTTGGAAATCTTCGCTGCCCCAAAAAGGTGACTCATTGATAATTTGGGAAACTATATCAGCCAAAAAGCTGGTAAAAGCTGGTAACTGCCTCCTTGTCTGGAATACTGGTATAAGTTGCTGATTTTTCTCTAAAAAGCAAATTCCCAAAAAAAAATTGAGGTCTGGGTTTTGTAAACAATCACGTTTTGAAGAGACCCAGTTCATCAGATTTTGAAAAAGCTGAGAGTTTCCCGAAAAAGCGCCCAAAAAGCAGATATTTGGAAAAATAAATTTTCCAATCTTCAAGAGGAGCAAAAATTAGATGGACCCAGATCGATGAAAATTGAAAAAGTTGACCACCTATTTCTGAAATGCGATACCCTAGAAGATATGACCATGAAAAAGTGTGCCTCTGTGCTTCCCAATCCCGAATCCACGAAGAACACTGAAAAAGAACTCCATTTGAGCCTCCAAATCTTGATGAGAAGAAAATTCTATCTTTCCTCCATTGGATGCCAACCTACAAAATGTGAAGAATGAATGCCAAAACCCTTTTTGAATAGAGTTTGAAGATGAAAAAGTGCTATCTTCACAAAACCTTAAAATTTTGAAGTCTATCCATGAAGATAGAATCTTTGTATGCAAAAATCTAAGTCCATTTGCATGTGCAACGATGAATTCCTCCTTTGTAGGGCAAAAAGCACATGTGTGAGAACGCGTATTTGATCAACAAATGATGAAAGTTGAAAAATGGCTAAGGCATGAAATGCTAGGAGCTCTAACTGGACAAGGGTTCTTAGACATCCCAAAGTTAGAATTTTTTCTTCGTTTTTCAACTTTTGCTTGCTTTCACTTTCGGCGAGGCCTGCCTCCAACTTCAATGAACCAGCAATCTAACGCTGCTAGCTGATAAAATCTGTTTAATCATGGCAATCTCATGTTTGACCACCACTAAAGTGATCCCCAACTTTCTACCGGTATCCACATCGTCTGATTGTGATTGCGAGCTGTCAAAACTGTCGATGGAGCTGAACTGGAAAGAAGGCGTGTCGAGGTCAAAAAATTTCTAAGTGTTGAACCCCAAGCTCCCCAGGCTGACAGGGGTGCCCAAGATCCCATGCCTTAGCCCTTTTTTGATGATTTTCAACTTTTTACTTTCTTCATTTCGCGTGTTTCTGTTGGAAGTTAGTGACCCCAATTTGAGTGTCGTTTCCTGCCAATTAGTGAATAACAGAGACTGAAAAGCAGATGATTTGGCAAGCCTGATCATAACTGGGATGAATTATATCCTCTGCCAATCCCCGACACTGCATCTGACCGATTTTCTGAGGACCCAAACCAGGCTGACGAAGGAGTTTGGTGAATTTCCAAACGAGGCGAAAAATAAACTATCATGAAAGCCCAAGCGCCCCTCCTTGACAAGGGTGCCTAGCATTGCCAGACTTAGTCATTTTTTGATGATTTTCATATTTTCCTTCGATTTTCTTCATTTTTCGTTGTACGTGCTCCCATTCGATCTGCATTTCCCACTGCCTGACAGATCTACGGCACTAGATGATGAATCAACTAAGGAGCCTAAACATAACTAAGATGATCTCCTGCTTTTCCCAGCCTTAAAAATTGCTTTTGACTGTTCATCTCCATGATTGAACTGAGCTGATCACGAAAATTGCACATTTTTCAAAAGGAGGGCAAAAATAAACTAAGGCATGAGATGCCAGGTGTCCTTCTTGGCCAGGGGTGCCTAGCATTACCAGAGTTAGAAAATATTTCACCAATTTCAATCTTTTCTCATTTGCCTCCTCTGTTTGACGTTCTACGTGCTTCATTCGTCGTTTGTCGATGTCTATGCAGCATTTGAGACTTTAAATCTAACACCTAGCAGCTAACCTTCTTCCATTGATGACTTCGGAGCTCATGATTTTCCTTCTAAAAAAGCAAAATAGACCCAACAAAGAAAACCTGACCTTTTGATGATTCTGACCAAACCAGCTTGATTAGGAAGTATTTTCAACCAATTAGAATCAGTTAGGACCCTCCAATCAAAGATTTTATTTTTACAAAGTTTTGTCAGCATCCATTTGACAACAAACCTAGAAAACCCTGAATCAAGTCTATTTTTTAGAAACTTTATATTCTTAGAAACTTTATAATAGAAACTTTCTATTTTTAGAAATTTTGACTTTTGATGAAAAGTTTTACAAGACTTTTTACTCTTTACAAAATGCCTTAATGAAGCAAAAAAAAAATTGATTAGGCACAACAAAATGGAATTGGATTCCTTCATAGAATCGTACGAGTAACCTTCAAGGCATCAAAGGGTTGTTAATCAAAGGAGAAGAAATCAAGCCAAGGGTGCATAAAAGAAAATTTGAAGGCAAAACAACTGTGTGGAACAACAAAGTTGTAAAGTGCCTTGACAAATCTGATGTTTTTTTCCACTATTTTTGTGCCTTGGTAATTTTGTCAAACACTTGTCTTACAACCTTAGTTTGCTGTTGTTTTGTTTCAGTTTGCTGCGTCTGATTTGTTTTTGATGCCAATGATAGTATGAAGCATAAAAAAATGATTGCAAGGTAACTAATGAGAAGACTAAAATGAGATGCAACTTCTTTTTGTTCTTTTCCAAATGCAAATACATGAAATTCTGATATGAAATGCACACCTACAGCCAAGAGGCATTTCTACAAACACTTGGCATGCAATCTATCAACTAGCTATGCAAGAGAAGTCGGAGTGACATTTTATCAAACAATTGTTATGCAATCAGCCTTGACAATGAAACAAACAATTGCCATGAACCCTTATAACTCCTATATATATTGCAATGATTGTTTTACAATTGGAATGACCACTAAATATGCTCCAGCCAAGACTCTTGGCATACAAATGCGAATTTCCAATCTGATAGAATGCGAAATGATTACAACTAAATGACAGCCTTAAGCTGATTACAAGCAATGCACTATTCTATTCTAAAATGCAAGAACTATAATGGCCAAAACAAGGAACCTGGTATACTGTTGCAGCCTCTAGAAAATATTCGAATCTTCAAAAAGGGTGACACCAACAAGCTCCAAGATGCAGCGCCCATGCTCCTTGAAGGTCAATAGGTCCTCAAGAATTTTATCTGATTTTTATTTGCCTTCAAACATGAAATCGCCCGTGTGTAAAGTGCGCCCAGCTTGCTTGAATAACACCAGAATTCCGTACCCCCTTATAACAGCAAAATCGCCCCTTTGCAATGGATAATTGGGAATGATGAATCTTGCAACATAAAATCAGAAAGTGTCTCCTCAAAATCGAATTCTTTCAAGAGTAATTCGACCCCCACAAGCTGATAACCATGCTTCTCTAAATCTGCAACAATGAGAAAATCGATGCTCCTCCAATTTCCAAAATTTGGCTTTGAAGCCACAAAATTTTGCCACCAATTGAAGGACTAAAATATCCTCCACTCACTCCCAGCTAGGGTTGATATTTCACAACCGAACCCAGCACCTTAGAGTCTTCAAACCCTCAGGCAATTCTTCAAGCATTCAAGCTCTCCAAATTTGATTAACAAATGTAATTCTCCAGATATCTCAAATGCCCCCAAAAGCTCCTTATAAAGAATTCACAAGTAACTTCAAGAAGCTTCTAGAATAAATTATTATTTTATTCTTTCAAGTGACTTTTTGATATTATATTATTTTTAGTCACTTTAATATTAAATTAATTAAATATAAGGTTACTTTGTAATATTTATTTTTTTAATAACCTTATAAATAATTAATTTAATAAATTCCCCTTATTTCTCCCTTTTTAGCCTTCGGGAATAAATAAAGGCTAAAAACAAATAGCTGGTGCCTGTCAAAAAGGGGACATTACAGTCCTCCCTTCCCAAGATTGCTTGTCCTCAAGCAATTGCAAACTCGGGTGCTGTAAAATCTGCTCATTCTCCCATGTGGCGTCCTCTGCGGGCAGATCCTTCCATCTCACCAAGTACTCCTTAATCACTCTATTCCGCAATCTCCTCTCTCTGACATCAATGATCTCCTCAGGCACCAAGACCAAATGTCCCTCCTCATCAAGTGGTGGAAGCTCCGTAGAAGAGGTAACCTGCTGACCTAATGCCTTCTTGAGGCATGAAACATGAAATACATTATGAATCTTGCTGCTTGCAGGCAGCTCTAACTCATATGCTACCTCCCCAACCCTCCTAGTAATCCTGTAAGGACCATAGAATCTGGGTTTAAGCTTCTCTGCTCCACTCTTCTTAAGAGAAGATTGTCTATAGGGCTGCAATCGTAGATATACCATATCACCAACCTCAAAGCTGCGCTCAACCCTATGTCTATCAGCATATGTCTTCTGCTGATTCTGTGCCACTAGTAGATTATCCTTGAGTGCCCTCAAGATATCCTGACTTTCCTGAATCCAATCCTTGGCTTTGGGTGCCCTACTTTCACCAAAAGCCATCTCTACGAACGAGGGTGCATCATACCCGTACAAGGCTCGGAAAGGACTCATCCCAATGGACATATGGTGTGTGGTATTATAGCAATACTCCCCTAAGTGCAACCACCTAATCCAAGCCCGTTGTTGTCCTGCTATATAGTTGCGCAAGTACCCCTCAATCCACTTATTTACAATCTCTGTTTGCCCATCTGTTTGAGGGTGATAACTTGTACTTGGTGTCAACTCGGTACCCGCCAGTCTAAACAGCTCTTGCCAAAAAGCACTCATGAACCTGCTATCCCTATCGCTGACTATATTCTTAGGTAGCCCATGCAATCTAAAAATTTCTCTGAAAAATAGCTCAGCCACCTGAGGAGCCCTGTACTCTGTCGGAATAGCAAAGAAGTGTGCGTACTTCGTTAACCGATCCACCACCACAAAGATGCTGTCTCTCCCTTGTACCTTGGGTAGGCCTGTGATGAAATCCATAGAAATACTCTCCCACTTCTGCTCAGGAATGGGCAAAGGCTGTAGTAACCCAGCTGGATGTGTATGCTCCGACTTGTTCTACTGACAAGTCACGCACTCCTTCACATGCCTCAACACATCATCCTTGAGGCCTTTCCATGAAAACCTCTCTCTAACCTGTCTATATGTTTTGAAGTAGCCCTGATGGCCTGCTAAGGGTGTATCATGGGAAGCTTGTAGTATTTTCTCCTTCAATTTTGATTCCGGCACCAAGTAGACCCTGTCCTTGTAGAAAATCACATCATCAATTATCCTGTACCTGTCATCCCGAATCAATCCATCCATCAACTCACAAGCAAATTTATTCTTGGAGTATTCCACCAACAAGATGGATTTCCAATCTGTGGAAATCTCAGAAAGTGAGCAAGCTGAAGGCCTCCTGGAAAGGGCATCTGCAACTATGTTCTTCTTCCCCTTCACATATTCAATATCGAAATCATATGCCTGTATCCTGCTAACCCACTTCTGTTGTCTCTCGTTCAAATCCTTCTGCTCTAAGAAGTATCTGAGACTGTTGTGGTCTGTCCTCACCACAAATTTTCCCCCAACTAGATACTGTCTGAATTTTGCCAAGGCATGCATAATGGCGAGCATCTCCTTGTCATAGATGGAGTATAGTCTCTCTGGACCCCTCAACTTGCGGCTCTCAAAGGCTATGGGGTGTCGATTCTGCATCAATACTGCGCCAATACCTTCCCCTGAAGCATCGCACTCAAGAATGAAAGGTTGTGTGAAGTCTGGAAGTGCCAAAACTGGACAACTACTCATCACCTCCTTGAGCTTATCGAAAGCTCGCTGTGCCTCTACTGTCCAACTAAATGCACCCTTTTTGGTCAAATCTGTCAAAGGTGCCCCCAACTGTGAGAATCCCTTAACAAATCGCCTGTAATAACTGTACAACCCAAAGAAGCCCCGCAGCTCCGTAAGTGTCCGAGGTGTGGGCCAGTCGAGAATAGCCTGTATTTTCTCTTGGTGGACCTAGACACCCTCTTCACTGATCACATGCCCCAAGTAAAGAATCTCTCTAAGGCCGAACTCACATTTCGAAGCCTTAGCATACAATGACTGCTCCTCCATGATGGTGAGAATCTCATCAAGTTGCTCCAAGTGTTCTTCCCACGTTTTGCTATATATGAGCAAATCATCAAAGAATACCAAGAGAAACTTACGCAATTGCTTGTTGAAGATATGATTCATACAAGACTGGAACGTGGCAGGTGCGTTAGTTAACCCAAATGGCATCACCAAGAACTCATAGTGTCCATAATGGCATCGGAAAGTAGTCTTATGCACATCTTGTTCCCGTACTCTAATCTAATGGTAACCTGATCGAAGATCAATCTTCGAAAAGTAAACTGCCCCATGTAACTCATCCAACAACTCATCAATCCTGGGTATCGGGTATCTGTTCTTGATTGTTTTCTTATTGAGAGCACGATAGTCTATACACATCCTCATTGTCCCATCCTTCTTCTTCACCAAGACCACTGAAGAAGCAAAAGGGCTGGAGCTTGGACGAATGTGTCCCATATCAAGCAATTCCTTGATTGCTTTCTCGATCTCATCCTTAAATTTCTTAGGATGACGATAGGGGGTGGTAATCACTGGCTTGGCCCCCTCCTCTAACTCAATAGTGTGCTCAAAGCCTCTGTCTGGTGGCCTCCCTGGGGGTATCTCACCAAAAACCCTGTCATGTTTGCCCAATAACTCCTTGATGTCAACGTGAACTGGCTGTCCTGAGTCTGTGGATTCTTTAGGAGTGATTACACACTCCGCTGCCCAAACTATATCATCATGCCGAAAAATGCTCTCCATACGTCTAGCTGAAACAATCTTAGGTGCTTTAGACGCCATACCCCTAAGCACCACCCTACGCCCATCTGCATCTCTGAACTTGAGTTCCATGGTTTGGAAGTTCTGTGAGTACTTCCCTAACGAGTGCAACCATTGGACCCCAAGTATGGCATGAATGTCACCCAAGTCTACCACGTAGAAATCATCTGTAACTGTATGGTTGCCCATCGTAATAGACAACTGTGGAATCCTCTGAGTACAGGCTATCCTACGTCCATCAGCCACCATTACACTGAATCCCTCAAAATCCTCTAGAGGAATTTGTTGCTTATTTACCAATGATGCATCAATGAAATTATGAGTGGCTCCGCTATCAATCAATACTGCTATTTGATGACCCTGTAGAACCCCACGGACTCTGAAAGAGCTGAATTTGGGAGCACTGGAAATAGAGGCAATGATTTCATTCTTGCCATCATCATGAATCTCCTCATCAGAACTGTTGTTGTCTTCTTTTTGAGGTTGTTCTTCCTCAGAACTGCTCTCATCATCTGATATCACCTCAATTAAGTGAGCCTTGCCTTTCCCTAGGCAACGATGTCCACTAGACCACTTCTCTTTGCAATGATAGCAAATCCCCTTGAGCCTACACTCCTGTCTATAGGCTTCATCAAAGTCCACCTTATTATTCTTCTTCTGGAATGGCTTCTTGCCCTTGTCCTTATGGGATGTGAAAGGCTTGGGAGAAGCCTTGATGCTGGATGTGGAATATTCCATGTCTCTAGCCTTCATGATAGCATCCTGGAGAGAATCTGATTTGAAGGCCTTAACCCAACCACGAAGAGGCTCTGTCAACCCCTCAATAAAGAGCATAACCAAACGCTGCTCTGAAATGTCTGTCACCATGACTGCCAACCACTGGAACTCTGTAATGTAAACATCCACTGAACTAGTCTACTTGAGTTGTGCTAACTCTCTGAAGTGGAGTTCAGGATCCTTGCGATCGAATCTATCAATGAGCTTCTGGGTGAACTCTAAGTATGATGTAATGTTAGCATGCCCCATGGTGACAAGCCCATGGTACCACCATTCATGTGCTTCACCATCCAAATGGAGTGTGGCATACTTGATAGCTTCTGCTTCCAACATAGGATTGAGCTGCAAATACGTGTCAAGCTTCTGAACCCAAGCTCTGGCTGTACTTTTGCTACTACCATCAAATGAGGGTATAGTTAGTTTTCCCACCTTTCGCTGCAAGTCTTGATTTTGTGTTCCCCGATGATTGTTCCTTGGTCTATTTCTCAATTTAAGACCACAAAAGTCCACTAGTGACATAGCAGCCTTAAAGTCATCACCTAAGGAGTTGTATTCTCTCAAGAAATCTCCATATCCCTCTTCTCTTGCTTGCTGTTCCTGATTTGCAGCACCTTGTTCTCTCAAAAATGAAGGCATAAGAGGCCTTGGAGTGGTTCTACTTGCTGCTCTAACATTACTTTGAGCTGTATCATTGTTTTCTTGACCTCCATTGTGACCATTCTGCCCATTAGTTCTGATATGGTTTCCATCATTTCCATTGTTCCTATTATTTACCAACTGTCTAAGGATGAGTGTTAGCTCTTCTCTTCCTCTAGCTGCCTCTTCTCTGCTTCTAGCCAATTCATCTGCTATCTCTTGCTGTCCTCTTGCAAGATCACTAAGCATGTGTTGAGTACTGCTTTCTTCCATGAGCTCAAATGGACTTAACCCCTTCTTCAATCTGTTATAGAAACTGTCCAAAGGATTTATGATTGGAATGTTTGGAACCTCTTCACTCATAACCCGCACAGGATGGCAGGAACTTTAGCTTTGTGTAATGTCCCTCTCGAACCCTGATCTTTCCGTGTTGTTGGCCTTTTTTGGAAACCCGAAGGCTATTCGGAAGGTAAAATTAGGGTTTCCTATTTTTAAGGATGTCTTTGCTCAGAGTGGTGGATTCAATGGCGGATTCTTTCGGTTTTCAGAGAGCTTCGCAGTGGTATGTTCGTCTCGGCATTCTGAGCATTTCCAGGAATTTACTATTTTTAGTAAATTCTATTTTTGGCAGTAAACAGGTTGGTCTCAGGCAGTTGACTTTCCTCTTCAGTTGACTCCAGTGGCGTTTTCAGTTTCGGGCTTCAGAATGCAGTTTTGGGGGATGAGCTTATTTCACTTAAAAATAACATTATATTTTAAATGTTATTTTATCACCTTGGCCTAGTCAAATAACTTAATGTTATTTTAAAAGGTGGACTTGAAGGGTGGCGCCATCATTGAGGATATATTAAATTTATATTGAATTTTCCAAAGTCAAAGCAAGCTAAATGAGGGCGCATTTATCAAGGTGAATTTAATTAAAATATCAATATTAAGCTTGAAAGGAAAAGGACGCCATTTTGGAGAGAGGATTAGGGTTTGGCATTAAAGTGGATTTTTAGGGTTTCGAGAAGTCAACAGGAAGTTATAAAAAGGAGGCCTTGAGCATCATTTCACATCTTTTGTCTATGCTATTGTTATGCTGCCGAAATGGTTGCGGGATTTCTTCGAGGAATGAATGCCTCCTAGTCTGGGCTCGACTTCATGCTTGAGAGATAGCATCTAGTGGAGAATTTAGTATGCTTATGAGTGATTCTTTAGTGAGGTTTGCATTGTTGTTGAGTTGATACTTTGTAGTTGGATTTGCTTATATAGCGTTGTTTCTTGCATATTAGAAGTTCTGGTTTTTTGCATTATTTGCTACAGCACTCATATTTTATTCATAATTCCAAAAAGACCAAAAATTTAGTTGTGGGTATTGTGTATTTCCTTTCATCTTGGCTGGGCGCCCAAGTGTGCCAGTTTGTAGAATTTTTAGTGGAAGCATTAATTTTTAAAAGCAAAATCGCCCCTGTGCTGGGCCGTACCATCTGAATGTCATTGGGATTCGTGCATTTCTTAGAATCTGCATTTTCAGTCTGTTTTGTGTTCTCAACTTGAGCGCCTATCTTCTATTAGTGTTTTGAGATTGATATTAAGCATTTTGAATGAGAATAGAGTGAGTTCCGAGCATTTTCAAGAAATCCTATGCTGCTGGTTATCTGTTGAAAGTTGCAGGTCTGACAAGACAGCTTTGAGAAATCTGCAATTTCTTATTTGAATGCTGGTGATAATTCTTTAAAAAGCATTGTGAAGACTTCAGTGAAGATTGCCCAAGTCTGGAGAATAAGGTTGGATCTATTTATTGCCATTTCCGTTGATCTTTACTTTCAGCAACTCAATTCACGAATATTGTACAACTCTATTATATGCTGATTTGTATTGTAAGCAAGATTTCGTTTCTTAAGATTGTAAGCTGGCAGTAGTACTGACAGCCGTTTAGATTCTTGCTCATCAGTTTGTAATAGTCTTCTTCTTTCAGCAGTTGTTATTGTTTTAATTGACCTCCGCCCTATGGTAGCTACTTACCCACTCTGGGTCAGCAAGCACATTTTGGGTGTTGAGATTTTCCAGCTTTCCGCATTGTCTTTTCAAGCATTGTTATTGTAATTACTCCGTCATATGGTCGCCCCTCACTCCGTATTGGATTGGGTAGCACATACTTGACGTTGAGTTCCCTTTCAACATTTAGTTGATTAGATCCTCTGACCAATGCTCGCCATCATCGGCGCCATACTGGTTAGAGTTGCTTCAGTACGTTTGGGTTTATCTTCTAACCTTAACGGGTACTTTGATTGTAATGTTGTAATTTGCAATTGTTAAAAAATCGAAAAAAAATTGGCTCGGAATATTTCACTTTGATACCACTGTAAAGTGCCTTGACAAATCTGATGTTTTTTTCCCCTGTTTTTGTGCCTTGGTAATTTTGTCAAACACTTGTCTTACAACCTTAGTTTGTTGTTGTTTTGTTTCAGTTTGCTGGGTCTGATTTGTTTTTGATGCCAATGATAGTATGAAGCATAAAAAAATGATTGCAAGGTAACTAATGAGAAGACTAAAATGAGATGCAACTTCTTTTTGTTCTTTTCCAAATGCAAATACATGAAATTCTGATATGAAATGCACACCTACAGCCAAGAGGCATTTCTACAAACACTTGGCATGCAATCTATCAACTAGCTATGCAAGAGAAGTTGGAGTGACATTTTATCAAACAATTGTTATGCAATCAGCCTTGACAATGAAACAAACAATTGCCATGAACCCTTATAACTCCTATATATATTGCAATGATTGTTTTACAATTGGAATGACCACTAAATATGCTCCAGCCAAGACTCTTGGCATACAAATGCGAATTTCCAATCTGATAGAATGCGAAATGATTACAACTAAATGACAGCCTTAAGCTGATTACAAGCAATGCACTATTCTATTCTAAAATGCAAGAACTATAATGGCCAAAACAAGGAACCTGGTATACTGTTGCAGCCTCTAGAAAATATTCGAATCTTCAAAAAGGGTGACACCAACAAGCTCCAAGATGCAGCGCCCATGCTCCTTGAAGGTCAATAGGTCCTCAAGAATTTTATCTGATTTTTATTTGCCTTCAAACATGAAATCGCCCGTGTGTAAAGTGCGCCCAGCTTGCTTGAATAACACCAGAATTCCGTACCCCCTTATAACAGCAAAATCGCCCCTTTGCAATGGATAATTGGGACTGATGAATCTTGCAACATAAAATCAGAAAGTGTCTCCTCAAAATCGAATTCTTTCAAGAGTAATTCGACCCCCACAAGCTGATAACCATGCTTCTCTAAATCTGCAACAATGAGAAAATCGATGCTCCTCCAATTTCCAAAATTTGGCTTTGAAGCCACAAAATTTTGCCACCAATTGAAGGACTAAAATATCCTCCACTCACTCCCAGCTAGGGTTGATATTTCACAACCGAACCCGGCACCTTAGAGTCTTCAAACCCTCAGGCAATTCTTCAAGCATTCAAGCTCTCCAAATTTGATTAACAAATGTAATTCTCCAGATATCTCAAATGCCCCCCAAAAGCTCCTTATAAAGAATTCACAAGTAACTTCAAGAAGCTTCTAGAATAAATTATTATTTTATTCTTTCAAGTGACTTTTTGATATTATATTATTTTTAGTCACTTTAATATTAAATTAATTAAATATAAGGTTACTTTGTAATATTTATTTTTTTAATAACCTTATAAATAATTAATTTAATAAATTCCCCTTATTTCTCCCTTTTTAGCCTTCGGGAATAAATAAAGGCTAAAAACAAATAGCTGGTGCCTTTCAAAAAGGGGACATTACAAAAGTTCCCAAAAGAGTGGAGGATTCCCATGTGGTTGGGAGTGCGAGAGAAGCACAGAAACATCTAAATCAAAACTCCCTAACAAGCAAATTCCAAGTGCTAGGTTTGCATCAAAAAAAAACCACGATACACCCTAGTGGAGAAAAGCAAAATTTGCCCAAGTTTACAGGCAATGGATCATAAGATCCCATCAAGCACTGTAAGATATTTAAAATTCTGGACAGCAAATGGGCAAAGATGATAAAGTAATTTGGCTATGGTCTTCCCCAACCACCTTGCAAGGTGTAGCAATTGATTGTTATCCAGAAATTGACCAAGCCTCCCAAAATACATGGGAGAGATTAAAGAAGGCCTTCAAGGAAGAGTTTAAGTTTCTTTGAGATGATAATGAAATAGTAGCAAAAATCTACAATACAAGGTAAGCATGAAATTCTATGAGCTTATAATCATAGACTTAAAGAACTACTTGTAAAGTTAGAAATAGAACTTGCCAACAATTTCAAAAAAAAGATGGTTCATGAAAGGTCTAACACCATCATTATGAAAAAATATGAAGGTAGTACCACCTCTTCCTATGCAAAAGCATACAATCAGGCAATGGGCATAGAAAGTGAAGACAAAATGTCTTGTTGGAAAAGAAAAACAGAGGAAGATGGAAGTTCAAATGACAATAGCAATAGCGAATCAAGAACAGTACAAGTGCTCTGGAAGGATATGCTCTAGATGAAGAAGGAATTGAAGTCAAAGAAAGAAACTATTGAACTATGGTATACCGAGTGCAAAAGTGAAGGTCACACCAAAGGTAACTAAATTAGAAAAATGTTTTGTGAGATTTTCCAAGTTATGGGTTATTCAATAAAAGAGTGCCCATATAATTTAAAGACTAAAAGTACATGAGTACTCTTTACACAAGGAGAGCAATCCACTCCACTGAAGCCACAAAATGCATCTTCAGACAATTATTGAAATCAAAGAGGAGCTCGAAGTCAAATACAGTATGACCCCACAAGACATCAAATCATACAATGCTGACAATGTAATGAATAGGGACACTTTGCAAGAGACTGCCAAAACAAGCAAGACAAATTGCAACTATCATGCAAATGGTGTGAACTTGGAAACCATGAAGGCACTAGATGTCTGAAGAAAACAGCCAGCATCAACATGATTGATGTTGAAAGGCATAACAAAGTATTAGCTATTACCTAAGACCAAGCAAAGAACATTGTGTACATGGACCCACATACAAAAAAAGAAAGACTTCATGAAGCAAGAGCCAGAGTGAATAATGATAGGGCTAATGAACGTCACTCAAATGCAAATGCAAGTATGGTAACAAATTAGTTACAATTCGGTACAAATATTACAAGGCAAGTATTTTAGACTACCGTACCAATTATAATAGTGGATTTACTACAAAGTATTCCTAAACTTTGAAATGTTATGACCAATACTATATCCAAAAAGAATAAGATGGTCCACTTAGAATTCAAAGAAAATGAAGACCCAAGAACTGAACATCCATTGTCAAGCAACCAAGTGATCGATCCAATGTTACTGACAATTAACAGGGCAAATAAACAAGCAATGGTGAATATGGAAATCCTTGGAAGGAATCTCACTAATACAATTGTTGATAATAGGTCTAGTGTAAATGTGCTCCTAGAAGACACTTGGAGAAATCTAGGCAAACCAACCATTTGGCCCCCAACTTTTCAATTGGTGAACACAACTCAACAAGGTATAAAGGTACTTGGAGTTTTAATGGACCAAAAGGTAATTATCGCAACCCAAGTATTTTTGTTGAATTTGTGATGAGCACACACTTATACTGAGAGGGGGGTGAATCTATAAAAATCAATCTTTTACTTATTCAAAACTTAATGACCACAATAACAACAAACACATAAGATCCACACAATTAAGAACACAAGATTATGTGGAAACCCTTTCGAGAAAAAACCATAGAGAAGGACCACTTGGATCTACTGTCCAAATTCAGCAACAACAAAATAAAAAGATCTTACAACATTGCACGCATCAACCCACTAGAGACACCAATCCCCACTATTGAGCACCAATTGAGCAATAGTCACCAATCTCTTCTTTTAGGAGGCACTAACCTCTTCAGCAAATATTCACCTTTTGGATGTTGCTTCTTCAACTAATGATGAACATACTTTTCTGCACTTTCACAGTTCACAAAATTTTCTCTGTATTAGATCTGCTTTGCCGTAATTCTGCTTTGCAATAAATATACTTTGCTCTATATTTGAATGAAATTACATTTTCGCTTACATCGTTTACTCCCATTTCATCTTTCCTTTTATACCTCTTCATGCCTCTTCATGAAGAGAGGTGATTTTCCAAAAGAAGGTTGACCATCTTTTTATTTTAAAATAATTCCAACGCTGCCTTTAATTATTATCATCATAAGGGTTAGCCATCATTTTATTCCAGCACTGCCATAAATAAGGTAAAGTCTTTCTTTTTTAAGCGCCAAAAATAAATGGAGGTCGGCCATAAACAAATTAAATTAAACTCTTCTCATTCCTTGAGTTGGCCATCCAAATAACCTCTCGCGAAAATATTACCATTACCATGTCAGCCAAACAATTTTGACAACAATGACAATATTTCCAATAATCTCTCTTTTGAGCAAAACAACTTTAACAAAGCAACCGTTGACATCAATGATGATATTTCCAACATTTTGTGGTCATTTTATTATGAAAGAAAGCATACGACCATTGTTGGGTCAAGGTTGGCTAGTAGTAGCTAAAACCAACCACAACTAGAAAAAGAACATAATCTCCATCAAAAATAAGGGTCCGAAATATACAATTGATATGAAAAACCAAGCAGTAAGTGAGGAAAAATCTTCCTTGGATTCCTCAGATTCATTAGATTCGAACTCTAAAGAAGAATGGATGGAGAAGCAAAATCAAGGAACGATGGAGCCAAATAATGAAGGAATTTTGGAATTGCAATCATGTTCAAAAGATGAAACTGTCATGTCCCCGAAATCATAACACTAAGATAAATACATATTATTAACCACTCAATATCATTATAATTATAATTATCAAAGAAAATATTATAATTATAATTATTATATAATATTATAAATATTAAAATATAAAACAATTTAAATAATAATATAAATATTAAATATATATATATATATAAAATTAATGTGAAACAATAAAATCAATATATAAATATATAAATATAATAATACTGGAATAAGAAACATGTAATATATATTAATATAAAACATAAAATAATATTATAATTACCGAATATAAAATTGTGAAAATTAATAATGACAAATGTGATTATAATGGATATGCAAGGACATATAATAATATTTTAATATAAAGTATAGTATAGGGACATCACAATATTTTAATTACCGAATATAAAATTGTGAAAATTAATAATGACAAATGTGATTATAATGGATATGCAAGGACATATAATATTTTAATATAAAGTATAGTATAGGGACATCACAATATTATATGAATACACGATTTATTCAGAGTTAGCAACTTATTAAGCTTCAGGGGATATACTATTATTACTAGGCGAAATATGAATATATAATATTCAGCGGAGGTTGAATCTTTGCGAATAGAATTCATACTGTTTTAAATTATAAATATATCACTGCTTATTATCTTCCGTCACCAACATCCCTCTGTATAGCGCAACACATGAATATATCAGCTATAACATTATCGTCACCTTAATGACATTGGAAGGTCATAAGGAGTTCATCAACATTCACAGCCATAGGATATTCTAAAGGAAAATATGGGAAAAGACACACCTCCTCAAAAGGGTGTGAATGGAGGGACATATTAACAGCCATACGGAGGTATTAAAGGTTGGACATGGTCAAGCAAGATGCATCGAACAGATTGGGGATTTGATACAGCCTTAAGATAAAAGCCAGGCACTCCTAGGAACCGTCCAAGCCTCTAATATCAGGCTGCCATTCAATGTGAATGAATTAAAGGTTCAATCAGATACCGCGGGCACCCTTTGAGGATACAGGCATTTCTACATCAGATTGCTTAAAGCTGGAGTATTATCACACTCAAACAAGCAGGTTAAATCACTCCTAAGGGGCAATTGGTCACCGATCCAAGTTGTATATTCAGTAAGGTCAGACACCCAGCCCTCATAAATTCACATGATTTAAAGGATAATAATAGCAGAGATAGCCAATAAGAGTTGTAGACTACATATATATCATTAACTTATAGAAAATATTTATTCACCATTGGCATATCTTCAATTATCAATGTTAAATATAAGTCTAACAATCGAGTGAATTAGCATTAAAAATTGCCCTTAGAATATACCATTCAAAAATCCTTGGTCTTAAGCCCTTTGAAGATCTTGATTTAGAAGGTTAAAGGCAAAGGTTATCATAATTTTGTAAGGGGGCATTACAAGTGGTATCAAAGTATAATCCTGCCATCCTGTGAAAGAACAATTAATGCAAACTTACCAAAGAAGATACCCTAGGAATAACAACATTCAAAAAAACTTTACAAGGGAAACTTGTGTCACAAGTACAAGGAAATTTGGGAACCAGAACATAGATGCAAACAAAAAGGAAGCCAAGCACACAACATGGAAGCAACCTCTAATCAAGTGACAAGAGATGAAGATTAAAAAGGGCCCAAATAAAAGAATAAGATACAAAGAAGGAAGTAAGGAAGGGAGCGACTCTTTTAAGAAATGAGCCCGAAGGAATGAAACTCTCCAAGGGACCCAGTCTGAAAGGGAGTAACCATCTAAGCAATGACTACTAAATCAAGCATATGGGAATCAGGATCTGCATCACCATGTGTTCTATAAGGGAGGACCTAGTGTCCTATAATGGAGAACCTTTGTGTTCTATAATGGAGGACCTTGTGTCCTATAATGTAGTGTCCTATGATGGAGGACCTTCTTTCCTATAATGGAGAACCTTCATGTTCTCTAATGGAGGACCTCATGTCCTCCTCTACCATATGCCCAACCTTGCCTTCATCACACAATCTACAACATCTATTCTTTCCTATTACCATACGACATGTTGTTGTCCATACTACCGTATGATTTTTATCTACTACAATTTTCATCATACAGATCTATCAAGGTCTCCTTTCTACCATACAGTTCAATCCACCTAAGATATTTAATGTTTAAGCCTTAAATCATACAACCTATCTTACTTCTACCATACAATCTGCACAGAACAATCTAAGATTGTTATTTTCTACCATACACAATGGTTTTCATGATGTATAGTTTAATTTTATTTCTTTACATCCCCTTGGTAAGATTGTACGGCCTACAAAGAAAAATTGCATTGCACAATCTAAAACATTTTGGTTTTTTGCTGCTAGATCTCATGTTGCATATGTCCAGCCTTTTGTAGTTGCTTCTTTCTCAAATTATGACTTAGGCAAAAACAGGGAATTCTTCATACAAGTTAAATTGGGAGAAAGTACATTCCTCGAAAAGGGGGATGTACAGCAATATTCTCATGACCAAAATGCTTCTAAAGTGCCTATAATACTATCTAGGTTTGTTGATTGATAGGGTGACGCATTTTCTAACTCCACTATGCAGTCAAATTGGGTTTCTTATTTGTTTAGCCTACAGCCATAGTTTCTTTAATTGTATGGCCATTGGCAAATGCATTCTCCTTACACTGGCAAGTGTTTAGGATATGTTGGTTCTACTTATGCTTCATGTGTATTCCCATTTCTTTGCTAGCGGAAAATGTTAGCATTAAGGTTCTCCTTTGTCTATAGC